>KK499974.1:385157-480683 GCA_000688715.1 Glossina pallidipes
CGACACCATTTATATTATATAAAAAAATAAAAATTTATATATAATAAAAAAATAAATATTTATATATAATAAATAAATGAATGAGGGAGAAAAATGATACATAGTTACCCTATGGTCTAAGTAGAGAAAGACGTGAAAGATTATTCAAGTAGTCACCTTGCCTAACCTTAGTAATCGTCAATCAGCAGCAACAGAACCAATTTACTTTTCACAGAATTAGGCCTATTTTTTTTTAAAACCATTCATGGAGTCACCAAAGGATTTCGAAGTTTGTGATAACGCATTCCAGCGTCGAACTGCCAGTGTGCATTTTCAGTACATTACAGCAATATTATCCGATGGGAAGTAGCCCACCATTGAAAGAACATAAATCTTACTATAGTTTAACTACGACATAGATAATTGGGGAGATTGAATATGGATAAATATCAGCAAATATCCTAAGTGAGTTGAATAGCTCAGAATTGAACGGGTGTTAACTTAGTTTTATTAAAAGAAAATTTCTTAAAAACCGGACAGAAACATTCCATAAGACCTTTCAATCGCCGGAAAGATTATTCAACAAATTATGAGGATTGTCTGTCTTACTGTTTTCAAGATATAATAAAACAAGACAATCGTTGATAAATTTAATTAGTTTACAATCTCTCCCGGAAAAATAAACTTGGAGGTAAGCACTATTCTTAAGCTCTACTAATGTGCGATGAAAGAATCGAATGAAATCTAAGTTGCCCTGAGATCGCGTACATCCCATCATAGTCATTTATAAAAAAAAAACTGGATTCCGATACGGAGAAGAGATCGCAGAAGGAAGAAACACTAAGGCCTAAGCCAATCCCACTGCGCAATTGATTCTCAGCTCTTAGAGGCAATTAATAAAGAAATTCTGGAGAGATCTAAAAACAAAACGTTATTTGTAACAAATGTCGGATAACAAGACCATGTGCAGCGCCTCCTGCGAAAAATATTTGAACTAAAGAAAAATGTTTGCAGTCGCTAACTTTTTAATGCTTTTCTGCACAAGCAATTCAACGTCAACCTCGGGGAGGCAAATTCATTCGTACACAGATAATTTGAAAAAATACCTTGTATGACTTGTATTACTCTATCGACACGGGCTTTTTCCTTTCAAAAACTCAGGAAAGTTAAATGCTTTGAAAATTTGTCTCTAAGTGATCTCATGACGTTTTCTTAGGACAAATAAATTGAAGTTTGCTTCATACTTTTGTGACTGTGCTTTAAGTATTTCACTGTTTAATTGAAAATCTTCACGTTTACTATAATAGGAAATACGGAAAAAACGCAAGCATGGCAAAACAAATGTAAGTGCGAAAGAGTCAATTGCGCACATGCCGTTGGGAAGAAAATTGCTTAAAAACAGTTAAATCGGAACATATCATTGTCAACATAAACTAATTAGAAGGCAAAAAAAAATTTGCTACTTCTGTATATTGTCGTCTCCTTGTAGGCAATGCATACTGTCCCCTACTTTACAGGCAATAACATCTGTAGTTCTAACAAAGTAATTTCTTATTGAAAATTAGCCGATTTGTGTTATTTCGATTTTCAATTCTCAGCGACGTTGTAAGCATGTGTGTAAGTTATAACCGTTTTCCATGCTTTATTGAAACTCCAAAGTTTTCATACGATAATCTATCGCATAAGGAGGAAGCACTTACTTCTTTAGGGGTTTAAAGGTTTAAACTAATAATTTAAAAAAAAATACTTTTAAAAAATATTCAATGTGTATGCCCGTCACATGTACTTTATCACAAACATTGGCCATTAAAAGTTACATTGAAGGTCTTTTTCTTTGTTAGGTGCAATGTTTACGGTTTCTCTCTTCTTTTTTTCGATTTAACTGCTTTTAGCCTTCACATGCAATGTTTGGTTTTGACCATTTTTTTTTTCAAAATTTTACAAAGAACAAATACGATTAAATGGATTTCCTTTGTTCTATTTTCTGCCTGTTTAAAAACAAACAAATTACGATGTTCTACTCTTATAGATAAACGAGCCTTAATTTTTCTGGTATATTGCTTTGCGGTTTCTTCCTTACATCGTTGCTGAGACGAGTGACAAGAGAGCAAAGGGGTAGTAATACAACAGGAAGAAGAGACCTTACGTAAAAAAGCTTACGTTTTTACAGCTCATCAGCAAAACGAAGTTTAACATAAAATTTCTTCAAAACAAAAGTTTCCTAATAACAAGCTAATCGAAAACTTCCAGCTGAGCTCCATATACAAACTTCGTATAAGAAGAAACTTAACCTCTATAAATTCCAGTAAATTTCATTACTCTGATAATTGCTGTTGTATAAGGTTCTCAATGTGTCCACGTATGTCAGGCGAAATTGCCTTAAATAGAATACATCATCTACTTCTTAAAAACGTTTATGTTCGATTTAGCGTTCGAAAATTTTCGAAATATTATGTTGAAATATGTTACGATGCTTTGTTTCGCTTTGGGCCAGGGATCAGAATGAAATGGATCGCATCATTTTTAAACGTTAATTCAAAACGTCACTATTTGTATGGAAAAAATTTCGATTTAAATCGGATGAGGTGATGTGAACCCCACCCGTAAACATCTTCTCACATTGGTAACATTTTGAACCCTCTCTAAATTAAGGGGATTTCATCAAAAAAATGTCTTTATAGGATGAAAGAATTCTAATTTTATTTATTTTATGGGCGAGGAAACGAAATTCGGGTGGGGTCAAATCTTATAAATCCATTACCGTTATGCTATAACCACGCTGCAGTAAGAGGAAACTGGTCTTGCAAGTTATTATTACTAAATTGATGTCAAGGAGCTTTAGAACTTCCAAGTGAATTATTACCAGAGTTAATAGAGAATAATCGCATTCACTTATTATATATTCCACAAGCGGCAGGGCATTCGATCTCTACGTAGTAGCCTTCGGCTTATACATAGTAGGCGAATTTGTAGCTTCGAATTCATTAGAAAACTACGATCCAGTAAAATTAGAATCGGTTAGCTCCGCTCAGAAAGAGCACCGACTCCGAACCACAATTTTATTCATAAGGAAGACGAACACACCAAAGCTTCGTGCCAGAAAAATAGAAGCAAACAATTAATAAATGCCGATTTGCTCTGTTTTATAGAATGGACTGTGCCAGGTGAAAATTACCATATTTCACGATTTACTAAACTAGACAGAATCGACGAATCAACGAAAATTTTAGATCGTTTATAATGTAAAAGAGTGATTGTGATTTACTTCAAAGGGGAAATGTTCCATTCAGCAGAGTGCTTGCTTATTCCAAACTGGTTTGAGTAATGGAAACCTCAAGCATAATTGACTCGTTGACATAATCATAGAACTTAATTTCGATTACTTTGAAAAATAATCGAGAGAAATACTCTCGAGACGCAGTGATGACGAAACCTACAATATTGGACACTTGAATGAGTTTAACATCTACCGGAAGCATGTGGCCGAAAGGATGAGTAGTTGACGCTCTGGGCTCTACTTAAATTTGTGGCTTAATTATATTCTATATATATACACAATAATGTTAATAATGACATATGAATAAAAATACCGATTTGTATCAGTTCGTGTTTTAACATGAAAGACTGAACTAACAAGATTTTATAATTATGAGTAGGCGTTTGCATTATTTTCTGGTTAAGGACGATGTATCTTCGTGCGTAGAATGTGCTTAATAATTTTCAACCTTCTGCCATATTTGCCTTACAAGTAAAAACTAGCAAACGTCCAAAAAACGAAAATTTTATCCCTTATAAAAAAAGACGTTTTTTTATGCTCCTACCTTTGCTTGTTTTCTACAAAAAAAAAAAACGTTGCAACTATTTTTTCTTCCATTTTTTATGCAGTTTTCTTGCATATTCATATTTCCCGAAATGTTTAAAAATTTTGTCTTCACACTGTTGCACAACAATCTCTTATTACAATAACAACGCGCTGTGTTCTGCTGACAAGACTTACAGCCTCATTCTGCGTACTATCACTGACAGATCACAAACCATATGTTTTTGCCAAACAACCAAAAGGCTGTTCTTGTTATATTTTTAGACTTTTTTGGTATTCTGGGTTTTAAGCATAAGTGTGGCGTTGTCTCCGCGAAACATGACGTGGTTTGTGATCTACTTTCCAGTACGTCACCAGACATTGTTATAAGAGCAGAATGTACTGCAATAGGGTAAATAAAAAATGTCTAAAAATTAAAACAAGTTTTTAAAAGAAATCCCTTCAAGATGAAAGAAAAAATAATCACAACGTTTTCCCGTTATTTCGCTGAGAATAGGCAAAGGTAGAAGTTCATATTCTTTCACTCATTGTCAAATACCAAAAAAGCATAAGAAGAACATAAGAACAGCTGCTCACCTGTTCGGCAGAAACATATGTTTTGGGGTCTATCAGTGGCAGTGCGCAGAATCTTTTTCCAGCACAATTTTGTGATCTCGTTGTCACGAAATTCATTTTTTTCTATTTTCGTTTTTTTTTTTTTTTTTTGAACTGTTGCAAATACATACGCTACTAGTAGTTTGGATTTTTTTTTTTATTTCTTTATATTCGATTTTAATACATAGTGCGCTCATGCTGTAATTATGTGGATGTGTGCATACAGGCTCATTTGGCACGCTTTCCAAGCTAAATGCACACTTCTTTATTACAAAACACTAGCAGTTACTTTTTAATTATTTGCGTATTGAACCAAATTTGTTTATTTTAGATACCGTTTTATATTCGAGTTTTTGTTCAGGTTTGTTTGAAAAAGTTTATAGCACAATTTCGAATGAATACCAAAGTTCTAATAAAAGTTCAATTCGCATAAAAATTACCACAAGCAACCTAACAAACTAACACGACTGCGATGGTTAATTCATATACTTTATGATACATGTATACTACGTTGTTTGCGGGATTCTTGTGATAAGAAAAAAATTACACAACTCTTTCCAAAATAATATCTTAAATATTGGAAAAATTTTCTCAATTCAATTGTTTCACCGAACTAAAATGGCTCCTAATAAATCGATTATCAAAACAGAATCAAATGAATTGCGATAAAAGTGGTATTAATTATGAATGAAAGTGAAATTAAAAGTTGTTTTTTGAAAAATTACATGGGGAACCTGTCAACCGCCTGAAGCGGAGCATGATTCTTCATACTGCATACTTTAGTTACTTTGGTTTCTCACTACACAATCCAATGTCCCACGAACACGTGGCAAACCCAACATACCCTTTCTTTTAGATACGCCAATCAAGTACATAAAAGTTTGTTATGTAGAATATAATTGAAAAAAATTTTTTATTTTATAACCGAAGCACGTATATGAATGGGTAACCCAATAATTAAAGTGAAAAGTTCTCAAAGCAGTTTCGATTGTGTTAGCTTATAAATTTATGCACAAAACTTTTTAAATATGGCACAAATACATATGAAATATTTACATCAAGTACCAAACAAAAAACTAACAAGAAAAACTTGTCTCGACTACTCATACTTGGGATTAGGAGAAAATTTTAAATTTACTAAGGAAACGACTGTTATGCAAAATTGACTCCTTTCAATCCTGATAACCACATTTATATCTTATAATATAATATATAATACACATATATAATATTCCTTTTACAGAGCATTGTTCAAGTAGTTCGCAGACTAACTCTCCCTTCACTCCTTCGACAATTTCTGAAGAAAATGTAGAATACAAACACATTCGTAGTGTTTACAAGGGTCTATCAAATAATATTACGCACCATTTCTGTCAATAAGCATTTTCCGGTTTATAGCGCTAAAAGGAAACAATCTTATTGGTAGTTTAGTTAGTTAGTTAACGTTTCCCATAACTTAAAATTAACCTAATTGACTTTTGACAAAAAAAATCTAATGCGACATTTGCACTTTCCTTAGCAAAACATAAAGATCGCCTTTATATATTAAAATTTTGATACATTTACTCTTACTAGTGCCACCACTCTACGCTCGTGCTTATATCCAACAAAGACTCTAAACGTTTAACTCATAGAATCCAATACATTGTCTATTGCAAGTTAATTTGCAGTCGTCGCTGGTGATGGAGCCGCCAGTTTACATTACTTTTAAGGCTTTTCAATTTTATTTTTCATAAGAATTTTCCAAGATAAAAAAAATTTTTTTTTTTGTAATCACCACTACATAAACGCGTTACAAATTTATCGTTCCTTATGCAAAACAAAGATGGAAAACAAGTAAGAACATTGTAATCGAACAACATCGACCTTTAAAAACCTTACACCACATGACTTGGTACAGTTATTGACTCATTTTGGTAATAATACACCAAAGGTGACTTTTATACAAAGCTATACTTTTGCTGAAACCCAGCCTATACATCAATCCAAATTTAGCAAACTTAATTTACTTCCGAAGGGTTTTATTATTTTTCAATTTCTATCATAAAAACTAGAAAATGGAAATTGTCTTGATTTTCATGATAACCCCTATATAAGTTAGAACCTAAACCCTAAATAGAGTTATGTGAGGCAAGTTGTCTACTACTACCTCTCTATTTTGTGCTAATTTGGTAATATGTATCAATTTTCATTATAAAGCAAAATCTTTTTCCCAGGGGAGAGATAACTTACCTGGTGTGGGTTCTCAGAAATAGACCCATGTGGTTCAAATTTCGTACACTTGATTTTTATGTCAAATTACTAGCATTGAAAAACTTTCACTATCAAACATTAGCAATTAGATGTTCTTGGCTTATAAGGATTTACGTTTCTTAAGAATCCTTATATGCGGTGGTATCCAAAAAATTTACCTATGTAGTCTAAATTCGATTAAGTGGAGTTCTA
Organism: Glossina pallidipes; assembly: GCA_000688715.1. Lineage (NCBI taxonomy): Eukaryota > Metazoa > Arthropoda > Insecta > Diptera > Glossinidae > Glossina > Glossina pallidipes. Next base: position 391,996 of record KK499974.1, read on the forward strand.
TGAAAATTTGCTGTTATCTACTAATTGTTACCACTAAATATTAGAAAAATACGCAGGTTTCGTGGGAACGGTTATGTAAGATGGGTTCAAAAAATTGCCTCATCCGAACCAATTTTTTCATACCAATTTAGAATAAATACAATGACAAAGCAAGTGTTGTCGAAATATTTTGAAAATTGCAATTTTTTTTGCATATAAAGAATTTTTAAAATAAGTCGTTATATGGGGAGCGGTCTCATCTTCAATAGCGCTTGTTCCTTCATCAATACAATTCGGTGTACCATAAATCCTCGAAATATTTCAAATATTGCGACCTCATGCACAGACATCAGACGGACAGAGAGGCAATCTTAGATCAATTCTGAATATGATTCAGACTAGATTGATATAACAAAAGGTGGGTTTATCTCAAGCTCTCCTAAGAGCTACGTACGTCCGTGCAAACTTAATATACCCTGTGCTACAAGTAGTGTAGGGCGCAATACTAATATAACATTTTGTAATTGAGATTCCTTTCATTGCAAAGGATATTCTTGAAGATTTCTTCCATATTCTAAATTAGTCCTTTCTGCGGGTTATATAAGTTAACATAAAAACACTTACAGCAGATATGATTGTGATGGATTACAACTAATTTTAATTTTAATCTGTGACAGTCACTTTGTAATTTACGTATCGTGTTCTAACTAGCAATTTCAATTTCTGCGGTGGCGAATGAGCCGACATAAAAGGCCTATACACATAGATCGATACACAGAATGAGAAGTAGGTTGAGTGAAGGGGCCAAAAGGGGGATAAACATTGATTGGAATCAAATTGTACCATGCATGCATTCTTGGTAGGATCCCTGATATTTGTTTGGATGTTACACACGAAAGAATAAATCTGTTTTACAACTATTTTATTGTAAGCAGGCGTATAGCCCATAAGGGATTAAATTAATTTCGACAACACCGAGTATTTTTTTAACATATTTTCGTCAAGAGCTTTAGGCCTATGATGTGATAATGATTCCTCACAAAATTAAAGAAAAGCTGCGAGGGAATGAATGATGAGAAAAGCGGTTGGTTGATAAAGAAAAATGTTACGTGCCATTCACACTAGCGTTTTTCATATTTTTACAGAATAGTCACTGGCGTTAAGGGAAAAAACTATCGTCATCGCACTGCATAAGTGAAAAAATTGTCATCAATGATCGCCTCAAATTATTTTCATGACCAAAATAGCTGACATGCTTGAAGCCAAGAGAATACGATGAAACAGATAGTAAGTAAATCGAAAGCAAAAGTCTTGTAAATAGAGAAAGTGCATCATGCAAGAAAAAGTGAAATGAAGAACGAAGCTATACCGAAAAGTAAATGGTTGCAGACCCCACTTTGCTTCATCATAAGTCGGGAAATGATTAATATCACTGTAATTATCAAGTAAGTGATTTTTAATTATTAATGAATCAAATTTGATTTGGATCGATTATTATAGCGCTGAGCGTAAATAAAAATGTCATTAAAACTGTGGAAAAGCATTTATGGTAATGTCTTCCAAACGGGTGGTACGCTACTGGCGATTGCAGTGAATGTTTCCTTCCTTTCAAACATACACATTTATAAAAAAGGATAAAAACGATTTAGTTTAAGAAACTTTGCTTCCTTTTTGCAAAATTTTTGATTGATTGCATATTTGTTACAAAGTTTGGTTATAAGTGATTTCGTTTTGCAGAAAAAAACGTTTTTAGTTTAAATGTTTTATAATTTGGAATGATTTCATTTTAATTTATTAGATTTTTTTTTTTTTTTTTGTTATCTTTACTTAATTCAAACTGTAGATATAAATTTAGTTCATTTTCAAGCCTTTAAAAGAACTGAAAATATAAATATCTTCTTTCTGCAGTCTTTTATATTTAATTAAGCTAAGAATGATGTAAAGGACTTATTAAATAATAATTTTAACAATTTGTAGTAATAATACTTTACGCACAAAGTTATGGATACATTATGTTTATGATTGTCTTTCCGATAGTGAAAATCATCAGAGATAACTTAAAACGAATGTAGACTTGATAACGCAACATCGGTTGAGCCATTCGTTTCTATTGCTAGTGCTCAAAGAATTTTTGAAGCATAGCTAATGCAGGTGAGAATATCAAAAATTTCATGTAAATATGTAACAACAAGAGTAACGTAATTTTTTCTTGTACACACGACAGCGTCGACAAAAATTTTTTAAAAATTTTAAATTGAAGGGATTCTATGAAGTGCAGCAAAAACAGTTGAAATGATATCATAATAATGATTATACAAATTACTGTAACAAAGTCTAACAATGGATCGAACCTATTAAAAACGTGATCCGTGGAATTCATATCTAATCGAAATTTTTCGCATCACTTGGCGATTGCTGTCGAGAAAAACTATAACAATTTCAGCGTTTTCCGTATGAGGACTCTTTGGGAAGGAAGTGAACGCACAAGTGATCCGCGCTAGTTTTATTAGGATTCATATTTAGGTCAGAAAACTCAGCGTAATAGATTTCCTGAAAACATCTTTAAACTTGCGATCTATGGACACAATATCACATGGACGGGAATCAGATAGGCAGACGGACCAAATGAAAGACGGGGAGACAAGCATAAACGGAATTAGAAAATGATTCCGAATTGATCTGTAGAATTAAAGGTGTGCCCACCTTAGGCCATTCTGAGTCTTGCGTACCCTAATATACCATATCGCAGCAGTGTTTTACGGCATAAACTGGACTTGCAGAGATTACCCAATATTCAAAGAGTTTTATTTGGGTTTTTGTGGAATATTTTTAATGTTTGTAAACTAATAAGTCCACAAAATATAATAGAAAGTAATAATAAAAAATTTTAATTTATTCTTGTTCGCTTTGGTATGGGAACATAGTTGAAATGTGACACAGGTAAATGTTTATTCTTGCAAATTGCAATGTGGGACTTTTATTTTTAAGAGTGGTATTAATTAATTAAAAAAAAAAAAAAATTTGCAATCAAGCTGACTGCAAAAAGTTCAATTTGATCGGTGTGCATCCAAAAAGAAAATTTAATAAAATTTCCGTTAGCTAAATCATAAATTCATTCACCTGTGAGCTCTTTCAGTAAATAGCGAAAACATTGCGACTAACGAAACTGTTGCGAGTTTTTATACGATTACGACTGCTGTAAGCTTGTTTTGCAATGCATATCATAGAATTTCCACACGTTATCAACCTGGGTCTTTACGTACTTGCACTTGTGAAAACTACACAAAATAAACAAAAACCCCGTGCTTACGCGTAAGTTATCTAGGCATGAGTACGAGAAAATGGTTTTAGATTTAAATGCGTCTAGACGAGCCTAATAAAACAACAGTTTCGCTTTGCATATCTAAATTAAAAATTATCTAAGTGAGGCTGCGAAAAAAGGAAGGAATTTATTCCATTACCCGAAAAATAAAAACTTTATATCTTACTCTTAATGTGAATGTTGTTTCATACGCTGCACTTCTTATTAGAAAATGTGATTGTTTTAATTTCAATAAACGGAAAATATTTTTTTGAGTACATTAACATCGCGCACATTAGTTTGTTTAGAGTATGTACTAAATTGATATGACAGATGCTAACATATATGTGAAAACGTCTATTGGGAAAAAATGATGGGAAGTACATAATGCTGAAATTCGTTGATTTTGATCTTTCTCTACATAAAATGATGGTTTACCATTTAGTATTATTGAGTTATTCAATGTATAGAGACCGCTAAACATGGAAAGACATTTACGACTTTCATTTGCTTGCCCGACAAAAGGGTCTTCTGTGGCGTATTACGACCGACGATGAAAGCTGCATCTACAATGACAGTTCGAAACGCAAAAAGTCACAAAGAGCCGCCCACATCGACGCCGATGCGGAATATTCATGGCTATAAAATTTTACTGTGCATATGGTAAAATCGTTAGAGTGTAATATGTTACCACCTGCTGAAACCCAATGAAACTGTTACCACAGATGTCTACCGACGTCAGTTGCACAAATGAAAAGAGACCAACGACAACGGTTAACTTCCTTTTGTATGAGAACGCTCAGGCAAACGTTGTAAGAGTTGTTAACATTATACTGTTGCAACTCGAATGGGAAGGACTCAGCGTACTCATGTATAGCGTCTTCTGATTACCACTTATTGAGTTCAATGCAGCCGGAATCTTACAAAGGAGAAAAAAAACCTGAAATGCTTATAACAAAAGTTATAATAAACAACACATATTTCAAAACAGATCATCATCATCATCAGGCAAACCGAAAATTAAATTCTACACGATCTTTACGGTCGAAATATAAAGAACTAGATCTTATTGCCATCTAAACGCTCATGTTTCATGTTGACATCGAAAAGTGTTCAAAAATAGTACCATCCCTTCCCTATTTCTATTCATTCAGTTAATACTTACATGCTCGTCCGGATATTCTAAGACCTGAAAATTTCTTCACACATCGACAAACTTTGTGATATGTGCAAATAGAAGCTGGGTATGTGGGGTTTGCTGCCTGAATAAGCTCAGCTACACTCACATTTTTTTCTTCTCTTTTCTTTTTTTCTCACTATATATATATATTATAACAACAACAAAAATTTTAAGTCAAGAATAATCCAAACCTGTCCGCAAGTCTTACTTTACCAAGCTTTTGCATGTTTGCAATGGCTTAGGGATTCACTTTCATCTTCGTTCTCTATTGATTGCGGATGTACCTCTGTGCTAGTTATATAGTTGCTTTTTTTCTTCTCTTTCTTTCTTATTTATTTATGCATGGATTATTATTATTAATTTTTCTTTACTTCTCTTTATATACTTTACACCAGTTTTTAACTATAATCAGTGTAAGATTTACCTCTAAGAGTCAATTAAATTCAGCTGTTAATTTATTTTAGATGAATATTACGTGTAAATAAATAAATAAATAAATTAAATAAAAATTAACTCTTTATACTGTATATCATATAGGGCCTCCAAGACTCAAAAAAAAGCTATTTCACATCGCTTCGTACATCTATCCACTCAACGTGATAGTTGAATCAGCACCTTTTTCGGAAAATATGATCCAATTACACGGGGAGCCCAAAGAACGCTCGAAACTGTTAATCGCTGTAATTTATGGGGCTGTTCCCGTTGTTGACCTTGGATTTTCGAAGCCTTAGATACGACTGTCATTATGATGGCAGCTGCCTGTTTACAGCTAAAAAGTGAGAAATAATTTATAGTACGTCCTGTTGAAGGACTCTGTATATGCTATATATAAAGCATGTTCTTCTATTAGCAGAAATTGCATAATTTAACGGCAAAGTTTTAGCCATTAATTCAAGAAGAATGGGAGAATTGTTATTACTTTTCTGATTATGATCGGATGTATAAAACCATTCATTTATAAAACAAAATACAGTTCTTTAGAAGAACTTTTGCCGCTAGTATCACAATTTCAGATGGAACCACAGATCGGGATTCCGCTATTGACGCTAATCACGTCAGTGTAATTTGTGAGATTTTGCTGGGTTAAGTTAAAATGACAATTCGTAACTGAGTATTTTAAGCTTGAAATTTAGTGGATCGTTTTATATGAAAGGCTGAGATGTCAAAAAAGCATTGACTATAGTTTCTTTTAATAAATCTCGCACAAGCGGCGTACGGGAAAATCAAAAAATATGTGGTTTCTAGGCAAAAGAAGGAGTTAAGGACGTCTTGTGTAACGAGCAAGACTCCAGACTCAAAGAAAAACAGATTTTAGCCTTATTAACGTTTTCCTACGATTGCTAGAAACAGCGCGTGCATTGACCGTAGCCAGCTTATTTTTTCGATTTTCGTTGCATCTATGCCCAAAAGTATTGATGTTGGTCAGATTTGACAGGCGAGTTTGTGACGTCACCTTTTGATTAATCAAAAAAAAAAAACAAATTTCATATAGAAGATTTGGTGCACAGTAAAGAATCGTATATGGACAACAGGCTTGGATAAGAATAAACTTAAGTTAGCATCCTTGAAGAAAAATCCTGGAGATTTCATTTTGTTGAAATATTGAGAAACAGGTGCAGAAAAGGTCCATGTAAGGATGTACAGCTGCTCGAGTAAAAATCTGAGAATCTGAGACAATTTCCCCTTTACACGTGGTTTGCTGCTCTAACTATGCTATGAGGATGCGGCAGGATTCGTTCAAAAACGCAGCTTCTAGTATAATATTGGACATGCAGGGCAGTGCTCAATTTCAATAGATTAGTTTTTAAAAAGGGTTCAAAACAACACTTTGTTACTTTTCTTTTTTTATCCTTTGAATAGCATCTAAAGCCTTCTGTGATGCCCACAATTTTTAACCTTTAATAGGTGCAAAATTAATTCATAATCATTTTTTTTTCTTTTTGGCTCTTATCCCTTAAGGCAAACAATGATTTTTAAATTGTTTTCAAATTTCTTTTTTAAATACCTTTCTCGCTTTTTCACTTCTCATTTACAATCGTTTAGACATAAGTCTCAAGCGGAGTTCATATTTTAACTGTGCCTACGTTGACGATGTTTACAATTTTCTTATACATTACTTTTCACCGCTTTTCCGTTTACTGCTCGTCCTGCTTTTGTTTTTTTTCGTTGTGCAGCAGTTATGCATTACGTTGGATATAACATAAGTGTTTCCTTTGGCACAAAAATTTTACTCCATTTGTTTTCCTCTTGTCCTTTGTGTATTTCAATATACATTTAAGGTGCTATGCTTCATAAAAAAAAAAAAAAAATTATTACACTCAACGAAAAAGAAACAAGATTTTATAGATTAACCACCGATAATGGTTTCTTGTACACTGATTGCTGGCAAGAGAATGTTGATTCTGGTCGCAATAGCTAAGCCAAATTTTTGGCAACATTCTCATTACGAAGAATATTATACCTAATAACAAGATTTTGAAATTAATGTAAGCACATGCTATCAACTTAATGCTCTCTTTTACTCCTTAAGATCGTCAATATTGGAGCAGATGTATCTTTGAAAGGTGAAGCAATTCTTTCTCATTGAGTCGATTTAATTTTTTCGTTAGTTCGAAATTCAATTCCCAAGATCACTAAAAGGGAGAAAGAAATTTGAACCCCGATATAAATACGCTCAGCCTATATCTATAATTTTAATTCCAAAATGCGATAAACTCAACTAAAGGAACAAATAGGAACAAAAATATTCAAATTTAGAAGGTGTTACATAACACATCGGTCAATAATACACCGGAGTAAGCATAACATATCTTTTGTAAAATTCGATTATATATAAACATAGTCATCTTCAAGAGACTCCAACGCTTCTCTAAAATTTGGGTGACTTTTTACAGGGTATATCAAATTTGAGGAAGACCTAAGGAAAGACCATCTTTCTAATATACTGATCGATTTAAAAACATATTTAAGCTTGTCTGTCTGTCTATTGTTCTGCGAAGTGTATAATATTAGTCATCAAAACTTATTTTTTTTTGTTCAGGAATCTTTGTATGCAAGCTGCAGCCCGCTTGGAGATATTTGGTCAAATTTTGGTACACTTACTTGATTTGCCCATTTTTACGTCCAGTCTTTATATAACGACTATATTTGAGAAAGGTCTTTATATAAAAAATAAACTCAAAATTATTCCATTTCCAAACTTATGCCCACAATAGTAATTTGACACTTACGTACAAAAGGAGTTTCTAGTATTTTGTGGCAAATGTGGATGAAGAATAATAAGATCTTTCACAAGGTAAAAAAACAAACGCTGCACATTCTGTGGGGACATCATAAATATATATGAATAAGGTCGTGCAAATAGGGTAAACTTTAATACCACCAAAACCCAATGTTGTCTCCTAGGACACAGGCAAAGTGGTGAACAGCCCTTCTCTTTTGGCGGTGTCAATGTTGAAGATTCCGCAACTCTTGATCCTCCGGGCAAGAGAACACAACTCGCTTTTTGTTGAGCAGAACATGCGACCGACTTGTGGAGGCCAAGTCCATGGCTTAGATCTTTCTAAGCGGTGCAAAAAATACTTCGCTGCAGCTGATATCCGTACCGTTTACACCGTCTATATACTGCGAAGATTAAAGTATAATTCATATGTGTTGGCGGGAGACTGCAAATTTTACTTGCAAGCCCCCAAGCATGTACAGGGAAAGGCGCTGCCGCTCATGGGTGACGAAATCGATACACCTGACCATCGGCTTAATGTGGGCTGTATTGTGTTTATGTACATTCAATTCAAGTGTTCTACAGAAATAAAAGAGAAATGCCCACCGACTAAATCCTTCAACAGTACTGACTATTGAGAAAATCTCACTAAGTATAAAAATTCTTGCCCAGTTTCAACTTCGGAATGCACCTAAGCATGTTCTACAGTTCATCTGATAAACGTTCTTCTAGTCGCAAAAAAAAGATCCTGCCTACAAGAATCTGGAAGTGACTTAAAATTTTCCAACGTCACGCCTGCAATGCCCACAGGCCTATGCGATAAAAACTTTTATTTTGAAATTAGAAGAAATCAGCCACGCCCACTCCATTTTATAGAGCATGAAAATTTAGATCTTTAGTTTTTTTTATTATTTTTAGGATAACTGTAGTGGCTATAAAAAAGATTGTGTCACGGCCGAATACAATTTTGTTGCTTTTTGTTATTAGCATTGTCCTAAATGGAATGAATTTTGCCAGCGTAAGCATTATATATGAAAACTAATTTCATACATTTTATATATAAGTTTCATGTATTTTGTTAAGTAAACAAGTATTACATTGATCATACCCCGATTTGCTTCTCTCCTTCGTTTTGAACTCCTTTCAATATATTAGGTAGCTGCGAGATTCGTGAAGTTAAAAACAAGATAAATGGCTCGAAAATGGAAGACTATTTGAAGTGAAACTGGTATTATTTCTCAAATTCACAAAAGAGAGCAAAATAAAACTTGGAAATAAAAATAATTACTTTGCCACCACCAGACTCTGTATCCTATTAGCGTGCCAGCATTCTTCAAATTTTTTCACATTGACATCCAAACACACCGGCAAAGAAAAGCGAAAACAAAATTCATTAAAAGGAGCTCTAAAGGTCCTCTCGGTAATTCGAGGCAAGTTTTCTTTGTTTTCTTTTATCGACCAAATGATTCCTGAATTCATCTTGCTGACGGCCAACATCTTATTACATCACAGACCATGTTTACGTTGTCGTTAGTATAGGCCCCTAACATAATTTCGTTATTTTTAAATACATTCATATGAACTGGATAGTAGTGTGGGTGCTGGATACACAGTATTTTGCTTTCCAGATTTATTTTCTACACTTGTTATTGTTGTTTATTTACCCCCAGCCATGTATAAATTTACATATACTATTTTTATTTACTACATATTAAAATGTAATTTAATAGTAAACAACTTTTTTGCTGCAATGTTTCCAGCCCATGCCCATGATATTGAAGATAAAATCTCTATATATATATAAATTTTCTGTTCATTCTTCTCTTGTTTCATTATTGATATTTTGGTATAACTTTTAGTTCATAAACCTTGCCGTTCCACGTACGACACAAGGGGAAAAATTTTACATATAAAATATGTGGAAAATGTTATGTGATATGATGCATGATACGTTGTATACGTTTATTATACGAGCATGGATATAAATAAGAAGCGCATGATATTTAATTTTCTAGTACCATTATTGTGATTTTACATCAATATGTATAGCAATATTTGTTTTAATTTGCTTTAATTAAACTTACTCGAGGCGCGCTATGATCGGATTTCTTGTAACCGAATACTTTTGATGTTTTGGTGCAGCTTTCATTGAAATGAATTCAACCCACATTCAAGTTTGATTGCGCGCTATCCAGTTTTACTTGATGAGCAACCCTTTTAAACTGTTACTTCATACCAAAATCTTTACGCCTATAGGAAGCTGATTAGTTTGTTCTAGAACGAAATGAATATCCCGGAGTTATTTAGACTGAAGGATTTGGTTAATTTTGAATCACCGATCTCCTATTTTCAATCTCGCGTGCGAATTTGTTTCCAATTTTGTCAAAACCAAATCTTCTCTCTCTTCCCTTTTCACGCAGAGTCGCCTTCATCTTGTCACATGTTTTTTTTTTTTTTGTTTTTTTCGACGTTTCCTTTGTGCAGTCAAGAGAAAAATAAAAAGCGACTTTAAAGGAAAGGGACTTACAACCGAAAGTAATTGTTACACACTGGTCAAGAATATGTATACTTTATATAGTTTCTAAAGGTTGGTTTTCTCCGCGATAAGGATTTCAACAGAAACTGAAATTTTGATATATCGGACAGGCGTGATCCAATTTTTAATTATTTGGACTATACGCTCTAATGTGTACACGTTCATCAATATATAAAAATATTAAATTTACATATATTGAGTGAAGTTTGAAAAGGAGCAGTGTTACTCATTATTGGGTCAAAAGGCTATAACTGCCTCAAAAAAGGCGCGAACCAGGCAGTGTGACACTCCATGCATACTTGCACACTTATTTATATTGGTTCACACTTCAGATGCATTTCATTTAGATAATGAAATTCGATTGTTTCCAGATGTGAGTATAAAGTGGAAAAATTGTGTTAAATATACAATAAAATAAACGTTCAATGCGTCGTTAATTACCAACGGTACATAATGGAACAAAGCATGAATGAAGCATTTTTACAATGGAAATTACAAGAATTTTTTCATATTTCGTTACGTTGGTTTTTCCTGCATTGCAAAATTCAGGGCAAGTACAAAATGTTCATAAGTGCTGTTCAATAATTTAAAAAATATTAATAACAAAATCATGATAATAATGAAAATATTTTTTAAGCATAAACTTTTAGTTTAAACAATTATTGAAAAGTTTTTCTAATTAAAAAAAAAAAATTATGGGCTTCTGATACACATCAGAGACTATGTTCGATTTTAAGATTTCTACTATATACGTAGGATCATCAAATAAGTGTTTTGTTTTTTTTTTAACTTATAATAAAACCCAAACGGTAAAATATATCAACATGAACTTCAGGGTTCATGGCTCTTATAGTTAGAAATCATTTCATTTAAGTGATCCCCTTCGGACTTTTGGTTTTTCACATAAACCTGCTCTTGTGGTAGCAATAACACGAATAATCTTGATGAATAAGGCTACTGAGAGTTCGTGCTTTAATGAATTAAGCCATTCCTTCAACATAATATTAAACAAAAAAGTGCAATAAAGTTATAACGCGTGATCTTTGTGGCTAGCTCACGTACGCATTTTTGGAGAATACACGATCATTGAAGCTTTCTCACAAAAAATATATTGTGGCACTAGTTTGTTGAAGCTTGTAACGTCCGCGTACAAATGTAGGGTACGGCTTCTGTCGGTCTGCTTTGACCAACAATATCGTAATAACGGCATGCGATTATTCGATATCACATTTGTTTCTTTTTTGCAAGAATAGCGGCTTGCCGTTATGCAAAGAGATCGAGTTGAGAAAATGATTTCTTTGGAGATGATGATGTTAAGTAACATTTGAAGCGGAATTTTGGTTTAAATGAGAAGGGAAAAGAATATTCTTTTGATCGATAAGTGAATAATGTTGAAAATTATTGGAAAAAGATGATCTTTTTACAAAACAAATGGTTATTAATGAAAAGTTTAAGCAGAAAAATGCTTTTTAATAAAAAGAAATAGAAAAGGATTTACACAAATACAACAACTCGGCAAAGTAAACACCATTGTAGTAAAGAGAAGGAAAGAAAAATTACACGGATAAAGAAATGTGTTTGGACGAGAAATTAAGTAAGTAAAATAAAGAAAATTGTAAAATTAGTTATGAAAACTCGGAAAGTTGTTAACAAAAGGTTTCAAATTAGAAATTTAATTACGTAAGTACGGGTTAAAGGAAACAATCTCAGAGCATTGCATTACCGCTACAACTATTTTATCGGTGTAATGATGTCTATTTAATAAGAACAAAAGAAAAAGGCAAAAAGGGGACATTGAGAAAAATTGTATAACAAACAAATTGGATCAGACATATATTGTATCATAATATGAAATAAATTGATTTGGTTGAAAGGAGTTTTAATTAAATTTTGGCATTATTTATTAATAACATTCACGAATTCCATATTATAACAGATCGTAATAAGACTGCAAATTTATCATCAGCAAGAAAAAAATTTTATTGGAATTTTTCCAATAAAATTTTATTTTATAAAATAAATTTTATTATTTTATAAAATAAATTTTATTATTTTTTAATAATTACATATATGCCTAACAATTCTTCCTAGCGTTCTATCCAAAAACATTATCAAAGTACATCTTTCTTAAGACTGTTAGAGTGATGCTACTCTCTAACTCGGTTGTTAAATCTAACCACCGAGTTAAGGCTAGGCTGTACTCCGTGCAGAATCGCACCGTGAACATGAGCAGACTGAAAAGCAGAATTCATTGACTCATGCACGTGCCTGTTAAGCTACATTCGAATAAGTTTCCATAATTTTGTGTAGATTATGGTAAACCTTAACTCGAAAAGACGTGCAGAGATCTTTGCGCCTGCCTATTATTACCAACAATTTTCAAATTTTATAGAGGCGTCTTAGTCTCGTTTGTGCATATAAAACAAGGGTTCCATAGGTTATTAAATGTGCCCTCTTTATGTTATGTGCATGGGTTCAATGCGTGCATCGTAATTTGCAGTACAGTAAAGACGAAGTTTTTTGAGTACATTATGAATTCGGCTCAAAAGAAAGAATTACATAAGCTCTTGACGTTTTTTCCACGATTTCGTCTTTCCCTAAGGTAAAGTAGTACAGATTATATATTTCTTTTTTTTTAGTTCAAATTTAGGTGAGTTACATCGCATTCCGTAGGGCTCTTTGAGTTAAAGATGATTCCGGAGGTGATTACTGTATTAGCATATTAAAATATATTTGCAAAACAATTTTATGTTTAGTATCTTGTCATATATTGTTATTCTATTATCTTCCTTCCATTCAAAAGCAGTTTTTAAAACTCTCATGCTTCTTTTCTTGTTCCAGTGGTGTTGTCGCTTAAGTAAAAAAAAATTTGTTGCTTCCTATCAAATTTTTATTTAATATTAACAACACGTTATGTGTTATTTTCCTCGTTTTGTTCTGTTTTGCTCGCAACTCTATGAAGCTGTCACCGAAAGTCTTTCAAAGTTAACATAATAATAAAGCACAAAAAAGAAAAAGTTTTAAGTCATTTTTAAACAATAGTTGGGAAATCATTGTAAACATTGAAGCTTGTAGTGTCTACAAGCTCTAAATTGCACATAAACGAAAAGTACCGACCAACTTTAATCAACCCTCATGTTTTGTCCCCGGAAATACGCCTAAATGTGCGATTTCTTGCTGCCGGTACGTTTGTAGCAAAGGCCAGCTATACTATGGGGATTCATGGTAACAATAAGCGCTTGTTTGTAATTCGACGTGATTCACTGCTTTTTTTATTTCAAGTATTTCCAGATTTGTCTCTGATTCTTTTCCTTCATAGGGTGCTGCGGGTGAGTTCGTAAACTTATTAGCATTCATCCGTATGCTATTTGAATTCCTTTTGACGCTACCATTTTTCGAACTTTCTAACGTCATCTATGTAAATTAATGGTAATGTTTATCTCAAACACATTTAGATTCGTATCGTACAATATCCATACATTGCAAAGTTGCAAAAAAGTTTAGAGGAAACAACAGATTATAATAAAATGTATACCCAAAGAAAAAACATTTGACATGAAGCATTAGATGATGAAAGAAGAAAACATGAAAAGAAAATGTTTAAAAGTTATTTTAAAGGAGGTTTAACAATTTAATTAACATCATCAGTTGCTATATATATATGATATCAATTGCTTTGCATCATTAGTATTTTATCATGATTTCTTATAAAATTATAACATCGGACTACCATCTTTTCTTTGAAGTTATTATTATTAAACTAAAAGGTATTAAAAAGAAAACAAGTTTATTATTACCTTGTCATTTTTATTAACTAATCTTTTCGCTTTTTCTTCTGCAATTTCATGAACTGACTAATGTGCTTCTACACATGCCGAAATATCCTCTTGAAGGGTGCTATATGCCAGTGAGTGCACACTTTGAGCTTAAATATGCAATATCTTGATAAAGTAGACTAACTCTGAAAGCGTTTGAATGCATAGTAGGAAAGGAAGAGAACCATTAAAAGAGAATAAGGTAAACAAAATATTCCAACGTTATTTCAGCGTAGAAACAAAAAAGAAACATAAATAAAAGCATTTTATATAGAGAGGAAAGCGTTATGAAAGTCAATGAACGGTAGGAAAGGAAAGGAAAGAACGGTATAGAGAGCAAATGCTGTAATTTTGAAGTCATATAGTGCGTACTAAATGCACTCTTGGTCTAAATTGATTTTATTTTTATTAGTGTGTTTAAAATTTTTTCATTCATTTCTCATATACTTTTCTCAAATAAATACAATTTGAAAGCATTTTCCTTAGCAAAAGTTTTCAATTCATTTTTCCACACTCTAGGCACTTTCTAAACCACTTTTCTGATTATCGTCTTTGACTACGCATGTGTGATGCGTATCCATCAAGCAGAGTTTACATTACATTTAACAAACATTGCCGTTTATAACGGTATTAAATCTTTCATTAACACACACAAAAATCCATAAATTAGTAGCATTGCAAGGGTCTTTATAGTCTAGTTATTCCTGTGTTCATCCATGCGTATGAGTATCATTGTAACGCAATGCGTATAATGTGCCCAGTCCAGTGCATTGCACTTCCAGCACAGTTCGTTGTAGCATGTAGAAGAATATGCACATATAGAGCAACAGAGGACGGGAGAAAGAGGGTGGTAACGTAGTGCTCTTTTAAATGTTTGCAAAGGTTTCAAGAAATACTTTTTCGGTTTTCTATGTAAAAAAAGAAAAGAGTGGTCTACACAATTTAACGGAATCGGATGATTTGCATATCATATGATAGTTTCATTATCTGAAGTGGTTGGAAAATCAATTTCTTGCTTCCTTGACCTAGTTAATCAACGATTTTTCTCAACTCTAAGGAAAATACTTATCGTTTTAGAGCAATTCCAGCGCGAGTTAACCAAAACGATAAGCTGCCATTCCAGCAAAGAAATTTTGTTGTAGAGGCCCTAGTTTATTTATTGAGTGTTGCCTCAGTATAGCTACATGGATTAGATAGATTTTAACATTTCGGTGAAATTTTACGTCGTTACAGTACTTGTAAAGCAACAGATCACTAATATAACGATTTACTAGGAATAAAATGGCATTGAAAATGTGCAGCCGGGCAGGTACGACGACCAACTAAATTAGATTAGTACGCAAGCTACAATCCAAAGTTAATAATATAATAAAAATTGTGTAAATTTTGCCATATAAGAAAGAGTGTTTGAAAAGCGCACGGGCGTACGAGTGGGTCCAACATGTAAGCCCAAATTTAGTACACTTACTTTTTTTTTAACAGAAATCATTGTTGTTAATCGTTTCTATTATAAAATACCCTAACTTAGATCTTCCTACTATAAAAAGGCCTAAATATCATAAGAAGATTTATATTAGAGAAGTTATATAAAAAAATTTTTGAAATAAGGCTTTGTTTAATGTCATTAAGATATATAGACAGTAAATAATTAAACATTTTCCTTCCCACTTTTATAAAACTATACGTAAAACCTCGCGGCGCTTAAGAGTTCAATGTGCAACAAATCGGGCCGCAAAACCAACATAAAACCAGCTTAAAATATCTTCGCAGATCGTAATACAGGTACGACACTGAATTTGGACATATTCGTGTTATTTATTTGCCATATTGTAAGACATACGTTACGTAAGTAAGGTCCTTTATATTTCACGACCTTAATGCCATAGTTAAGTGTTAATTTTCGCCATATACTTTGAAGCTTGTCCTCGCTAATAATAATAACAATAACAATTGCACTCCTAATGATAATTATAGAAGTAGTAAGAACATTAACAATAACTGTTCCCTCTGTATTGATTAAGGAATAATGGTTGCTTAGCGTCCTTAATGGTGAGTATCTATTTATTGTTCGTTAGGCAAAATCTGACGGTACCAGAACAAATTGGACACAATTATAAGCGAGTTTATTGCATCGCCAGTACTGAGCATTTCCATAATTAATTCAATGATGTGTTTGGATACTGCCTTAATGGTTGAGAATCCATTTTCTCCGTAGTAACGGGCATCGCGAGGTCACATGTTAAATTCAATACAAAATAAGTTAACCAATTCCTTTGTAGATATAGTCCCAAGATAACCACCGTTTCGTCATCGTCTGATACTTAATCATTAAATCAACTAAATTAAAGTATTTTTTTGTTATACACATTTTGCTATATATAAGTTATATTTATAACCTAAACGAGGCTACAACCGTTTTTATAAAAGGAAAGAAACAAATACTGCGTGTACACAAACCCATTGTTAGTGGTATTACTGTAATTGTTTTAGACCAAAGAGATAATTTTTGGGGCTAAAAGTGGAATGAACATTTGTTAGTTAGTTTTGTATGTATAAGTGAAATGGGTATCTTCATTTTTATTACCCTTCAGGACTGCTTTTCCGCACACATGTACATACATAAAACCATATGTAGAGTTCGAGGGTAGCCCCTGAAGTCACCAAGGATATATTTTTAAGATCCTATAAGTTTAGTTCCATAGATTTTTCCCAGGGATACTATACGGTTTTGATACCATGTCTACATTAAGCACCGTCGAACTTTCCAAAATATGTCCATTTTTCTGTTTAGTTTATTCCGTCACGAGAACGGTTATGTATATCCGAAGATTGCCTTCATTTTAGGTGTGGAATAACGAATCCACATTTCATTCATCATATGAATCAACGCAAAAACCCGACTTCGTTGCTGTGAAATGTTGCCAGATACTGCATCATATATACATATTTTTTCAACTCTGGGAAAACGCATCATGAGTAAAGTTTGTTAGGTTCATATTTTCAATTAATGTGAGACACGCAGATCTTTTTGAAATGCTTGCCATATATGCTAGCTATCGCACTTCCACTCGACGCTTATCCGATTAAACTTTACAAAGTTAATACTTCCGAATACCAGTGGCCATTTAACCGCCAATGGGAGTGCTGCTCTAGCTACCCTCGTACACAAATATAACAACAATTTTATGTGGCTTTCATATTAAACTTTCAAACTTTTGTAAGCCTTTGCAAAAAGTTGCAAAACAAAACTTTTGACAACGTGTCCAACCTACTAATGAACATGATGTGTTAGTTGATTTATGTACAGTTAAGAGTGTCTATTACTTTTGTGTTACATCAGACACAGTGATGGTTTGCTGATTAGTCTTATGTTTACGTTATCTATATATAAATTTTATTTTGATTTTTTCTATCCACAACACATTAATTTTGGTTAAATGATTAAAAAGAAAACCATATAAAAGCTTGTTAAATGTGTCAAGCTGGGCAAAATGATTTAGTTACTTCTCAAAAGAGCAAAACGTTCGACACGCTTAGATAATCATATTCGTTGTTTTCAGCATTTTTCCTTCTGCAGCGAAATTACTTTTGCCTCTTAGTTGCTAAATAGTATGTATTTCGTGGTCACTCTCAGGAGACAAAATATACTGTAGTGTCTGTGAAGTTCCTACCTACAAGTAATGCAAGAAGATAAACTCTGCAAATAGGTTCAATAAACATCGTCTTGAGCGCCTTTTCTGCTTAAATTATCTGCGTTACCATGAACACCAGATTTGCTTTAGCTATGCTTATCTTTATATCCGTCAGTCAAATTTGCGATTGCGGTGATTAATTATTTAAAAACTTGAAAAATTTATGTCCAAATTTTTTGTCCTATCGATCTTAGCGGTCTTCTTTGGACAAGTTTTAAAATTGTAAAGTTTTTAGTTTCGAATTAGATTCGTTAAAATGTTTCTCTTGTCTTGTATACGTCTGAAACTTAAAAATGGGGTAATTTATAATTAAAACAACGCTTATTATGCAAAGCTGAGAACTTGTGGGGGCCGTAATGTTCCTCACTTTGGTCGCACGCTGAAACATCTGTAGGACCTGATGACGAACGCTGAGCTTCCGGGATGGATGGAAGAAGGGATCAATAAGCGATACTATAGTTCGATCGGTCAGCATGAGTAGTCGGTGGCTAGTGCGCGTTCTGCTTGGTATTAACATGCGATGATTGAAACCTCTCCGATGTCCATCAGTATAAAGTGTTCAAGAAAAAATAAATTTCCTAAATTTGGTTCTTGGGATTCATGTTAATAGCTGCAACTTTGAAGTTGATGATATCCAACGCAAAGTGTTAAAATAAGCTTGAAGAAAATCGATTTTTCCTATAATAAGTCCAAGAAGAAGATGAATTTCTAGACCAGGAAGTAAGATTCCCGCATTATTATTACGAAAATTCTCTGAGCGTTCCTTCTCTAGTTGAGGAAACCTGTAGCCTTACTTCACGAATAAAAGTATAAATAGTTTTGGAAAGAACCCGTGGAGAGTCGCGGCGCTTGTCTTAGCATCGTAACTGGAATTTTGTTCCTTACAAAACAAACGGAGCAACAATGCAGCAGGTAGTATAAAGGTTTGACGTATAAGCCATTTTGTTACTTTGTTACTAGCAAGTGTTCAACGCGAACTAGCGATAAGGTAGAAAAGATTTGCATAGTATTCTTTCGTTTCATTTGCGGGTTTTACTAACTTTTGACGAACTACTTGCATGAAATCAGCTGATACTATTGTTTTCTGAAATTGTCATTTGTGCATGATTTGTACGTGGAGAAATCCTGTTAACAGTTTCTTAATGTGACGTCACATTCTCTCATTCATTTGCAAAGCTGAAGCATATACAATTCTGCGTTTTTAAATAAATATACGCTATAGCACGTATGTAAGCGTGTATGTACGAAAAAAAGCAAGCAGTAGGTATGCAGAAGCTTTGGGCAATTATAATATGTCTCTCTGTTAGCTAGGTCTCACTTGGACAGCGTACCTTGAAAGTCATTTGGTTGTGAATTATATATGACTTCCGTCATTCGAAAAACCAACGATTTAATTCGGTTATGCGCATTCGAAAGCGAAGAACATTCGGATTAAGTTAACTCCGTTTTTTTTTTCATATTTTCATTTCTTGGGGAAACTTTGAACTGGAAGCGGACTTATTCCTTTCATCTTTTATTTAAATGCAATTCATTCTGAAAGCGCAAAAGAAATGCCGGTCCTCCTCACTCAATCGCCGCAGTTAGGAAGCTGCTGGGAAAACGTCGACATCGTCATCAAAATAAGGTAAGGGAGCTGTGAAATTTCTAGATTTTACACTTTGTAGTGCTTGCAAATGTTGTGAAAGACGGCCAAAACATTTTCCAATTTTTCTAACTTCCTCGAATCGTATCTGCTCTGAAGAGTACGTTTAATGCTAATATTCGTATACACAAATGCACCTGTCAACAATGTTCCATGCCTTGCAATGAATACATGTCTGTTTGAGTTTGGATCGCGGGCGTCTTTAACTACTGTTCTAAAGGATGTTCCCTACCAACTGAAAGTATTCTAATGGTACACGTAGCCATGTAGCACTTTTCTTTTTCTTTTTTTTCACAACACTTGCAATATTATATTTATGTACCTCAGCGCCACATGAAACTATCTAAGGCTATATGACAAACAAACGTTTGCGTCAGTAAAATTTTTTCCAACTTAATTAATTCCACAAATTTAATCAGTATGTTCAATCTTCACACTGAATCTGCATTAGAAGTATTTCAATATTTTGTAACAAGTACTGATTTAGCCTTCTTTTAAAATGTGATATGGATTGCGAGTTTTTAAGCAATGCTCACATACTATTATACTCCAAACTACCTCTATGTGCAATTCTCTGTTTCGTGATTTCCAAACAACGTCTGGATACTCGTGTATTAGATTCATGTTCCGTATTAAATTATATTGATTGTATTGTAAGTTGAAACGGCCGTGTTGTTTTACTTTGAATTTATGACTCAAAAATTATCAATCAGCTAATGGATGTGATTCTACCAAGAAAGGCTGTCCTTCAAATGCACTTCCAAATATTTCACTGTATGTACTTCAGAAGCTATACTTGCATTTAGTTTAATAATGCAATGACGATTTTTCTCTTCCCGAAATTTAAGTCTCATAAATTCGGTTTTGTTGGGATCCAAAAGCAACTTATTACGTCTTAGATATTTTGCGATTAAGACAACATTACTATAACCAGTGACTCTGAGTATATAGATTATATGAGTCCACGACACACAAGTCATCAGCACAAGTAAATATTTTACCATGTCATCCAATACCATTTATATAATTCATGTGAATCAGGGATAACAGTGGTCGCGAGATGTGTCTCTACGATACCTCGCCCTGCACACCTCCCACGCTAAATTTGCTCGAGTTTATTTGAACGAATTGTTCTCTGTTGATAACATAGATTTCAAAAAGAGCAAGCTTCTCTCCACTTAGACCACAAAGAGAATGTTTTTCAATTAAAACGTTCTGATCCATCAAATCAAATAATTTCATAAAATCATAAAACATGTCGCCTATACTAATCTTTATGGCCTTATCTTTTCCACGGCCTTTCCCACATCCATATCAATGTTTAGACCGCCGATTTCATTTTCCATGAATGTTACGTACAGAGTGTGCAGTATATTTTCGAATATTTTATCGAGTGCGGATAAGATAAATATTGGCCAATGAGTTTCCACCGTATTTATATGAGAATCTTTTGGTATCGGTATTGGTCTCTGCACTTTAAGTATAATGGAAAAAGTAAAAATGTTTATAGCTCAATTAAAGATGTGGACTACGTAAGGTACCAGTTTTCTTGAACATTCAAATATTAATGTAAGCGATATTTCATCTAGTACCGATGCCTTACTCGAAGTTAAAATCAGATCGCCAATCGCTACTGCGTTAGTTTGTAGCAATCTAAAATACTTACGGTAACGTTTAACCGATCTGTGTGGATTCCACCTCTCCCCTGTACCATTATCAAATTGATTACTTAACTTTTGTAAAATACTGGCTACACTTTTCTGCTTTGTTCAGATCCCCAATTATATATTAGTAGCTGTCAGCTTTTAGCGTTATTTCAGATAAGGCGGTTCTGCACAGGACTTGGACTAAGAATTTTCAGCATCATAATTGTTCATACTTGAACATGAAATTTAAAGTTCTTAGCTCGACAGAATGCCAACCTAGCATACACTAATCGGAAAAATGAAAAACAGTTCAAATGGCATAAGCCAGTATTAAGGACTAGTTTTTCATATTTTATTCATTTCATAATAGTTTAATGGTGAATGTAAATAATATTTTAATTACATAAAACAAATAGGTGCCATGTAGAATGTGCGATAAGGAAAATTTGACAAAATATGTCAAATATATGTGTAAGCCAAAAAAACTAACAAATATATAAATAATTCTTACAACATAATTATTTTTAGTAACAAAAAATTTCTCCATATTTTTTGGTATGAAAATTTTCCTTGAAATATGTGGAAACATTTGGCGAACATAAAATTAATATAAAATGAATTTCAATATGAAATAAATGATGATCAGAAAACAAATAGTATTTGCTATCTACACACACACTCTTTGGTTTATTCCTTACCAAATCGTATGTGTACCAAAACCCATATTCAATGAGAGAATGTGACGTCATAGCAAGAAACTATTAACCGGATCTGCGTCCATGAAAATGATGAAAATTAAAGAACAAGCCGTCAAAAACGCAAGTTCTTAAAAATTGCTTACGTTGGACCATCTATATATTTCGTTGTCTTTGCCTAGTAATCAACCTTTATAATTTGATGTCATGGTTCTAAAGATCTATGATGAGTCTCAGACCCACAAGTGCAATTATTAGAATTGCTTGGCTTTTAGGAGAATGCTCTATCCTGCGACACTTGGTTCCTGGGGTAAGGGAATTGCAACAATTGACTACATATGTTCCCTATGGTTATCATATGTTCGTTTGCATGAACAAGCTAATTTTTATCTCTAAACCCACTGGTCTGATAATCTTGCCCGAGATACTTTGGGGTTATACCTGTAGAAGAGCCTGGGTGTTACCAAATTTTTTTTACTTGCACTATGGTATCTTTTAATAGGTTCCGATGATGACTTATATTTTCCTTTATTCTTAGGTTACTAAGCCTCGCTTCTAGATTATGGGAGATTCCCACGTACCTTCTCCACATATGCATAACATTAGACGCATTAATTTTGCACTACCAAGATATACTTTCCACTTTTCTTTACCTTTCTTTATTAAAGATAACTGATTAGTATTTATATGTCAAAGGGCTTGAATATATAAATGAAATATATATAAAAGCCAAAAGCACCTTTATATCAAACGCAACATGTTTGCGCTCCTGACTTATCAAGAAGCTAGCCATTAATTTGATTGCCAGTCTTTTCGGGAAGCCATTCGCTAGACTAGCTTCACACGCGGAGGTCTTCTCTTAATCTAAGAGGTCTAAAGTTTACTGCCATAATTTTATGTCATGGACGGAAGTCTTACAAATGAATTATTTATATGTACATACGCAGAAATATAAACGAGTTTGTAGATTAACTCACCACCCATGTTATGGTTGCCTTCTCTGTATACGAATCGTTCTTCATTTTGTGCGAGCTTACGAAAATAAATGTGGGTTAAGTCTACTCACCCAATCACTTAAATAAATACTAAAAATGTTTCAATAATTGTTGTTTGAATCGTTTCGATGACGAAAACGTGCTTGAATGGCTTTGTTGAAAAGTCGAATCCGGAGAGGAATCATGATGAAGTACAGAAATCAATTTCGATTTCTATTGATTTGATGAAGACGACGAGCCATTGGGAGGATGTCAGAGAGGGTTGTAAAACAAGGCATGACGTTTACCATTACATATACAGCAGCGTGACAACTTTAAAGGCAATCCAATAAGATTTATATACCCACTATCAAGTCAGTGTTCGCAGGTTCAAATTTCGCTGCCGTAGCGCACACTTTGTCGTCGCTTTAGTGTTTCTGTTTCTCTTTTCTCGCTTCTTTCTCGTCGGCAGCGCATTACAAGTTTAGGGGGCATATCGGGAGTGATTGCTTCAACTAAAAAAAATCAATAAATGAGTTTGATCTGAATGTGGCTTATTTGCTGCAAGTAAATTTACATGGGCACTTGAATGATATAGAGCAGACAAACTATAAGGCCGATTTGATCCGTTTCGTAGAAATATGGACAATGGACAAAATATATTAGACAAAATCAACGAATGTAGGTCGTCTAAAATAACGGCGGCTTGTAGTTTACGTCAAAGAGAGCCGAGTCTATTAACCAGAATGCTTATTCAAAACGATGTCTAATAATGGAAATCATATAGTGCAATATAGAATATTCATTGTTTACACAATCATAGTAAATGCTAAAAAAGAATTTAAGGAAAATCCAGTTGGGACAGTATTTCGAAGTAATGACGAAATCCAAAATATACTATAAATCCAAATGTACTATAAGTGGTGTAGGGAATAAATAAAAAATAAATATTTGCTTGAATCTTGAACTATCTCGGATCTATAAACACATAAGTTTTTTAAATTTAAAAAGTTTCGCACCAATACTCCCTACAAATTATAGCTTACAGCAGTTTGTATTTGATATTTTCACCAACACTTTAGAATCTTGTCACAAACATAAACCACACGCTTCAGATGCTATCTGCACACAGACCCTTACACAAAAAATTCCGCGCGCCATAAAGTTTCCACAGATAGATTCATCCATAATGGAGAGAGAAGATTACTTTTTTATTTTGATGTTAGAATACACGATTTTACATTATGGGGTTTCGTAACAGTGACGGTCGGAAAAGGTTACTCTAAAATCGATTTTACGTGTTTCCCGTCAGATATCATATAAGACTCTCGCACATTATTTATACTGGAGATGCAGCAACGTCTTAACGATTTTGTTACGAATCGCTTGAAATTGATTTTATGAATTAATTTCTGTTTGACGACCCGAAATGCTTCTTCGGTAGCCAACGTACTGGTTAAAAGTAGCTGCATGTTGTTGCATGTTTCTTGTTTACTATTGGCAGGATTGTTCGTAGCCGTAAAGCAAAATATTGGCATCATCAACACAGCCGTGTTCTTTATGGAATCGCTCCAATTCTGTGTAAAGTTGCATTTGTGCTACAATTTCTATAAAAAGTGTGATAAAAGCACCACTAATATAAATCTTATGCCGTAAATTAAATTACGATAGCAAAGAAATGCACAAAGTTAAACATAAACAAATAAATAAAAGTGGAAAAAATATAAAAAACCGTTTAGGCGCCAAAATACACGTACGCCTGTAGCGTGTAACAATAAAGTTTAAGTTGTATACGATGGAAGTTTGGCAACCAATTATATAGAATGTTAAGGAACTTGGGCACACTTCGCTATTATTGTTCTATTTCGATACCAAAGTTAGATGGTGGAGAGTAAAAGAAATTTGAACGACTCGAAAAGCGTTGAATATGTAGTAATTGAGTCTATATTTTTTAAGTAGAATTAGTTGAAAAATTAGCAAATTTAGTAAAACTGGTACCTTTCTACGGAGGATAAGTAAATAAGTAAGTAAGGTCTCTGTTTATAAAGTGACAAAGACAGCCTGGCGCTCCAACCAACTGTACGCAGGACGAATGAAAAGAACTGCTTCTGAAAAGTTATCACCGGGCCTTTGAAAACCCACTACTAAAGCATATTCCGCAACAGGTTTGATCAGACTTACTCCTCTACTCCTCACAAATGTGCATAACTTCGCGTTTTATTTTCCATAATTTAGTTAGATTATGTCGATTGCATACGTATATAACTAGAAACCTCCGAATTATGCATAGAGAAAAGATGTAATATTTTTTTGTCAAATTTATTTTGATTTTTATAATACAATCAATAAATTGAGATGTGTAGGCACGAAATAAATTCTTAACTGAACTCTAACAAGAATTCTATAGTATTGTGTTTCAGCTGCTTTTTTAAGTCTGGAACAAATATCCTTTTTACACGAATTTTTTGCGAACGTATCTATCGTGCGAAAAGAGAATTAGGGATGTTTACATACATACGCTTCTTTTTCTTCTATTCATCATCATTCTATCAACAACCGAAAATTCGCTGACATGTGTAAGCTTATAAGATGCATTTACATTCATACCGTTTGAAGTAATGAAAAGAAAACATTTGTTCAAATTAAAATCGTCTTGTGAGCCCAAAAAAAAAAGTTCCTTAGTAGTATAACGGCTTCACAGCAATGATTACCAAATTACATAAAAATATATGCGACGATATTGTCTACAAATATTCCCGTAAGTAAATAGATTACCCCTCTTGTTAAATTGCTTCTAAAATTTTTTCTATCTCCCCGGATGCATTGAATATCTAACTACATATGACGAGGGTAGTGTTTTGACACGCTTGACATATATTTCAAGTATATGTAAAGAATAAGTTAATTAGAATAAATAGCGCAACTGCTGTGTTTAAACATAAACCAAATAGTACGAGGAAAGCTTATGCTCGTCTTGAGCTACTATTTTGATACTCAGCTTGAAAAGCTTTTTGTTAAGGGAAAAAAGGAAAAAAGTTACGATAACCAATAAGATGGAAAGTTAATACTTTTTATGTTATTCTTTAAGAAGCCTTTTGGACCGGCAGACGTTGAATCGATGCAACCGCGCTCTCTACGTTAAAGATCGAAAACCAAACACATCATGACACAGATGAAAATCATAATATAAAGCGATGATTCTTCAATTGATTTTACGGCTGCCAAATGCAGTTTACAAATGCTCTACATCATCGGGGGTTATGCAAAAACCTCTTAGTATGCTCATCTTTGCTATAAATTAAACTAAGGTTGGGTGTAAAAGCTCTCTTTTTACTGGATAGGAATTTTGTGATGATTTGAAAATTAAAAAGTCGCCTACCACGTACATATCGAAAGCCTGGGTGGTCCTGCTACGTGCGAAGTATATTGTTGCTATACTCATCATGATTTCTTCCAATGCTTACTCCTTCACATCGTTTAGGACAGAAAAGTGTAAGAAATTGAGCGAAACAGACAACGACATAGCACCAGAGAGTTCTTAGAGTTCTAGTATTTATTCTATTGCATGGCTCCACGTATTATAAAGGCAACTCACATTTTACGGAGTGGTAATTAAAAGCAGTGGTAATTAAAAGCTGCTAGTATAAGCAAATACAAAAATGTTACATATTGTGATATGCTTCTTATGTACATATGAAAAGGAAAAGGAGATTATTTTTATATTAAAACTTCAATGGAACATTAAGCTTACATTTTTTTTATTCATTATGCCGTTACAACTTTTAACCGATTGCTCAATAATGCAATATTTCTTTTCAGCGTATTGTTTGAGCACTGGCTTTCCATACACGAAGGATGACATATCTCTAAAATATAAAAATTAAAATTCTATTCACTCATCTCGCTTTTCCTCTTTTGTTTATGCAATCATTCCATGCAAATCGTGTTGATGTACATAAAATTTTTTGTGAAATATGTATGCGGTTGCACGTCATAAGCCGGTATATGCAACTGTGAGTCCCATGTACAAATTTCAAATTTAGTGTTTGCTTCGAGTAGAGACATAACTAATGGCTGTTGTTTTCATTGCATGAATGATTTTAATCTTTCATTGTTTTCATATTTTGCCTTAAGCTTTACAACTTTAACTGGCTTTAATTATTTGAACGCATTTTTTTTTTTTTATGTGAATTGCAAACTTTGAAATTTGTTTAGTAACTCGTTGAGTATGCTCTCGCGCCGGCAGATGTTTCTAGGATGACTCCTGTTACAAATGTGGAGATAATAATCTTGTTGATTAGAGGTTTTCGAATGTGGATGGAGCTGTTCTTAATTGATCGGAAAATGATCTACGATCGATAATAGCAAGCCGAAGTCGATTTCAAAAGTGATGGAAAGGTAAATAACGAAAACATGAACAGGTTCGATGGAAGAACAGAAATGATTTACGTAACCTCCTAATAGAATATAACTTTACAAAAATAAAAGTTTGAAAACAACAGATGCCTAAAGTTGTCAAGAAAATGTGGGAAATTTAAAAAAAAATATATTAATAAAGTTTTTGAATCCTCTCCACTCACTCCCGTTGAATAAATATGATCAGTTTTGAGTTTATACCGAATCTCTGAAGTCATCTTAGCTAGACCCAATTAAAATTACGATTTATAGAGGATTGCGGTATTAGGCAATTTCAACGGCGACACAGGGGTCACGCCAATCGGAAAAATTCATTGGTTGGGATGAAAGGAACAGTTGCGATATTGAAAAGAGTTGATCTGGTGTGCTTAAGGATCTGTTAGTATGTACTTTTATGAAAAGGGAGTTTTGAAAATGACAACTAATGTTCAAATGACAACTCGTATCCAAATCTTTTATGATCATTAACCTTAACCTAAAAAGGATAAAGAAAGAAAACTTAAGATAATAAGTTTTCATGCTCTACAACATGGAGTGGTGACGACTGATTTTTTTATTTTTAAAAAAAAAGTTTTTGTTGCATAGACGACCCTCTCATCCTTCAGTGATGGGTATAGAAACGAATAGCTTCAAAATTCTGCTTTGAATTAAATTTGTCGTAATATGCGGTCCGTGCCGTTTAAATAAAATTTCCCTCACTGTAAAATTTAAATTTATGATTGATAATTGCATTAATATTGTTTGTTTGGTTAGAAAGTGTTCTGTATACAAACAAATATAGATTTAGTTATTGAGTATCACCATCCATGGACAGAGGTATGTTAAGTTTGTCACAATCAATGGCACCAGAAATTCCGAACGTCAGAGTCATTACAAACACTTTTAAAGTTCTTTCCTAAAATTGTATAGAGTTTTCCATTCCTTCTTTCTGATACTTATTTAAACAAAAGTGCAAAAATAATTTAAAGCGACTTCTAACTTATGCTACCTATTAATTTTCTTCATCCGTTTTTAATATTTGTGAAATATCCTTAAATTCGATTGGTAGGAAATTTAAGCCCAACATCGTAAAGTCCGTTAGTCGGTCTATTCCCTATTATAATACTTAAAGTAACAAAGAATAATATTGAAGCTGCGCGTATATTCATCCATGGGTTGTTAGGTTTATTACAGGGGTAGGCGATTTTGTTGGATTCCTTTTCAAAATGGTATATGAAATTCGATTCAAACTATTCGTTGTTTTTCTATTGTTTTAGTAAAGTTTGAATAGCCAGACATTACGGTCGCATTATTGTTATTATGCAATGTAAATATTGAATTATTGAGCAATGTGATGATAAAAATGTAACGGATATCCTGCAGATATGTAAATAATTGATCTTTTTTTTTTTGCTAATAATGGTATGGATTTCGTTCCGATTTTTCGATTAAGTTACTATTATTATCGTAATACTATCAAATAGATTACGCAGATGAGTGTCTATTTGGAGAATAAAGTTGAGTAATATAATGGTTTTTTCCCTAATTTTAAAATGGGAAAGGCTTGTTAGTAATCAGCTTAAGTTACCAGCGGCTTTCGTAAAACATATTTGCTCTTTAATCAATAAATGTCAGAAATCAGTTAATCAAATGGAATCCTGAAAAAGAGTCGTTGAGTATTTTGTTACGAAAGTCGTGGTTTATATTTGCGAGTTATAACGTGTTAAGTGAGGTGGAAATTAATCTACCAACAGTCTGCAGAATAGGTTTTCGCATATCAGAAAAAACTTGCTCAAATATCAAAATCACGTTAAAGATATCCATAGATTACTTTGAAAACTTTCATCAAAATTTTAATAAATAATTACTAAGGACTGGTTATTTTAGGAAACATTTAATCGAAAGATCTTTGCCGAAGTGGAGGTTGTCCAATTCGCTTACAGCGCTGTCTCTTACGGCGGGATAACTTTGTTTCTACCCTTTCAATTGGCGTAAACTGCACGTAGAGCAAGTGTGGCTTAAGTGAGATTCTTGTGCTGAATTTAAATCAGGCAGTTCTTTTATTAATTAAGATTTGAGACCAGTGAGCTCAAGTTTCGTGCTTAGTATTCGCAGGCACCGACATTAAAACTGATCTTCAATCTGTGAGTTTTCTTCCCAACAGCTTTTATGCTCAGGAGTGATAGATTGAATCGAACTGAAGGTGACGTTTTAATTGCCATTACAACTTTTTCTTTCTTGACTATTTGAATGTGCCAGAGCCACGACTGTTGAATTCTTTACCACTCGGAGAAAGGTTGTGTTTAACTCATTCCTACATTGCCACAAACTCAGATGTTTTTATCTATTTGGAAGTCGCTGCTTTTATTCGCAATTTTATGGACGCTTCACAACGCACTGAGTGTACCTAGTCTCTAGTAGTGTTAGAGGAACTTAGCTCATCGCACGTCACTTGCTACCTGGTAATAAATCGGGCCATATGACAGTGCTAACGTGCTTTTAAATGAAGAATTTCATTGAAACTTACTTCCATATAATCATGTTTCTAATTGCAATGGAAATTCTTACATTCGTGGCGTACACACTTGAGATGATGGGTGTCTAGGAGTCGCTTTAAGCTCCCAGCAAAAAATAACTTATTAATAAATATCCTTCCCTACAAAATTTGCATTATGTCCTTTCACTTTGCGTGTGAATGTTTATATATATTTATGCCTATTAACTAGATGTGCATGTACGTGGAGATATGACGCTATGGAATGAAACTTGTACATCAATTTCTTTCCCACATTTCTATACAAGCTTTCTATTCAATTTCATAACATTTCTATAAAGTGGCAGACCGAAGACAAGATAAGAAAAATACATTCACATTACACTTTTTTTACCTTGAAATTTTTTCCATTACGATTTAACGAGTAATCAGGAAAAAATTTTACCTTTTGCTCTTGCTCAGTTTATGCTCCACTGGCTGCCCTTTGACCATCCTGATCAGCTTTCAAGACTAAACCACAAGAACTTCGAATGTTTTGAAAAGCTTGGATCCGATGTACTACTCTTTGTGACCGCAAACATTACACAGACGGAGGAAAGGACATTCGCAACTCGCTATTAATCAGGAACATATGCGCTTTATAGCTTCTTCGAAGCTTGCTTTTAGGTGTCCCAAATGCTTTGACAAAATGAATATATCTCTAATCTACCGGTGCTACGAAAAGAGTCGGTTCTTGTGTAAAGCAATTATTTTAATGGCAAATGGTTTGTTTACCATCACGTAATAGTAGCCATTTATCTATAGATATTTATATTTATATAGAATTCAGGTTTGCCCTGTAATTGCAATTGTAGCTTAGACAGTTCATAGACATAAAAAATTATATCAATAATATTATTCGAAATGCATACAGATAATTGAACAACTTTAACAATGTTATCGATTGAATTAAAGCAAAAACAAAAATTATTTTGCAACAATGCTCTTACAAAAGCCGAGTTATAAACTTTAATGAATTTGTATAAATTAAATTAAAGAGACAGTAAAGTTGATAAAGGAGTATAAGTTAAAAAGGAAGTTACACTATACTTGGACAGAATCAATCAACACTTAATGTGAACTGCTGCTTACTTCCAATATATGTTGGTAAGTTCGAGTGAAGATCTCTCCTCGGTAGACCCAAATCATGCTTGGAAGCACTTCCTTGCGGATTTAAAATCATATCATTTCATATTTAGTCCAGATACACACAATACACAATGCTTTGGTTCTAACTGATTCGCTGCATTGAGGAACTTAAAAAAAAAAAGTAACGGCCGCGTATACTCAATCATGATAATAGCTGAACGTCACTAATATGCTTTCCTTTTTTTACACTTTTTTAGTGTAATAATTAAAATAAGACAGAAGAACAACAAAAAAGAGAAAAAGTCCAATGTCTGTCCTTAAATATAATAATGCAGCTGCTTTGCTCACTAAGCCGTGGACAGAGTAAACAAGCAAAAAAGAAAACTTATGCAACGATCAAAGTCACTCTGAGTGATGGCAGCGATAAATATCTTACCATAAAACTGTACGTGGACAGTTGATGTGAAATAAAATTTGTAAATGTATGTGGCATATGTATATACTTTTCACAAATGCTTAATTAATCAAAATATTATTTAATATTTTTAATATTAATAATTATTGAAACATGCACGTATTAAATTTAGACAAATGAACAAGTAATGAATTTACATAAAAAGCAATAAGGAAATTATATTCGGCGGGGACCGATCTCGCATACTCATCACTATGCTTTTCTCATTCCACTCCACAAGTCCTTTTTTTGATATCCATATCGCTGGTATTATTAAGAAAAAGTAATCACGTTATATAAGGTATTCATTCTAGAAGTAACCCACTTTTGGGAAGATAATATATCTTCGTTTAAGGAATGTTGTGAGAAGAGTTTTAAACATTATGTCTTGTTTGTGTTATGATAAATAGGCATAAAAACCACAAATTTTGGTTAAGAAAAACGGAGTTGCGTGCAGTTTACACTCCACTGCGGACTTCTGCTCTGACTAATTTGAGCCATTTTCAATATCAATCTGTGGGCAAAAACTTCCAATATTTCTACCAAATTTGAAGTCGATATCTTCATTCTTGCGACCAGGACAACAAGAAACGTCACACAAACAGACAGAGTTGGCACTGAATTTCACGCTTACCATAAGCCTTTATACCCTTACAAGGTATGAAAAGAGAAACAAAAACTCTTTTTAAAAGGCGCATATCAGTGCAAAACAAAGAAAGCAAAGAAGTGGACTTTAAATGACGTTGCATACAAAACAAAAAGAAAAAAAACTTGAACAAATTGAATCAATTACATTAAGACATGTACAGTTCGTAGCCAAAAATAATGTTTAGAATTGTTATTTAGTTTTATAAAATTTAAAAAAATAATGCTTTTTAAATCATCACACAATTATTTATTGTAATTCAACATTTTTCCTAAATACATACAAAGCTCGTTTTGTAAGTTAACGGAAAATACGAAAAGGAAACTTGGGATGGTTATTAAAAAAAAATCTATTTCGTATATAATGGACGTAAAGTGTATTAATTTGAAATAAGGGAGATGGAAATGGTTGTTCACATGGAAGATTTGTAGCGTTGGATGGGAATTCTATGATGATGGCCGAAAAATGAAGGAGGGTGCCAAGGAAGGAAAGAAACTTCTGTACCCATTAGAGGGGAATATTCAATTCGATGAATGAAGGTTATTTTAAACATATTTTGGTAACAGTCATTGGGGCTGAGCAAGATTTGAAAACATTGCTTTATATTAGTGTTAAATCCACCAAAAGGAATTTATTGGACTTGTAAAAGAGGTTGAAAAATCTGTACCAAATTCAACAAGAAAATTATGTTTTGATGTTACTGAATCTTTTCTACCCGTCACCGTTACACGAAAAAAGACTTAGACACACGGAAAACTTAAAGTTCAAACTCTATGGACGCGCTTGATTTTTTCTATTTCCAGAATAAAAGTAAGAATTTTTACTGTGTAAGTGTTGTATCCTACGAGTAACAAGCAAAAAAGACAAAAAACAAAGGTGTTCACAGTTTATATTGCATAGGCGTGTGGGCGTTGTAGGAGTATGCTCTGACCGGTTTGAGTCATTTTCAATGTGTTTTGAAAATTTGTAGACGATTTCTCCGTTTTTGGCGAACGGGCGAATGGTTGGTGTACATACTACACATTTGGCTATACAGATAGATGCACGGACTTGTCTAGGCATATGCTAAATTTGACACTGTTGATGTATGTGTATAACTTATGAATCTTTTCAATCTTGTTTCTGGGCGTACAAGAAGTAAAATTTTGAAAGAGTCTAAAATTGATGGCTGTCGAATATACGTTTAGACAGACAGAGGTGTTCTCAATTTACGCGGTAATGAAGGCTTGTCCTCCAACGGATTTATCGCATTTTCAATACCATGGTTCCAATAGTTCAGCCCAAATTGAAGGCGATAGCTTCATTTTTGGGACCATGAGAATGTTTAAAACTGCCATTAGTCAGACAGACATGTGTAAATCGATTCAGAATTTTATGCTGATAAAAAATATAAATACTTTACGCGGTCTATGAAATTTCCTTCTGTGTGGTGCATACGTTTTAATAAAATGAATATATCCCAGATCCTTAGTGGTAACGATGAGGATTTTAATTATATTTTTTAACTACAGTCTTTTCAGCAGACAATGCGAGTAACCATTACTTTTCCTTTATTTTTACTTTTGACACATTTCTAAAATTTACTTTCTTTTCTAGACTTACTGTAGTTTTGTGTAAATGTGCATACGTTTGGGTAAATTGTTTATTATGTGTTTGAAACGAGAAATGTTGCAGACAATTCTTAATTATTGTGGCTTTTGTATTTTTGTATTTTAGTTAAGGATGTTTACTTTTCTTTACGTCATATGTTCATGTGGATGGTTATACCTAATAAAATGTTGCTTCTTAAAGAATTACTTTTCATTTGCTAAGCATCGCTTTAGTTGGCCTCGTGCTATTAGTTTTTCATTTCCCAGGTACTCGAAGAACTAGGTCTGAAAGTTAATGCCCAATGGAATTATCTGTTGACTGTGAGTTGATTTGTTCTTGCGTCAAAGTCGAGGATAGATACACTTGTTCAGAAATTAAGCCACAGTACTAGGTTAGACTACACTTCCACTGAAATTTCCGCGCGAAATCCTACACATAAACACAGTTAATTTGATTTATATTACATATCTTATATGAAAATATGTTGTAGGAATGTTATCAAAATAGCTATTTAGCAAAATTGTAAGCAATTTGTACGTTGTAAGTAAGTATTTTAAAGAGGCGCAAACACGTAGCTCTAATTTTTATTGATTAGACTGAAAAAATTTACACAAACCCTTGTTTGTAAGAATAAAGTTGACCAACCGCGCTCAAGACCAGGTAAGCGTAATCAATTGCTAAGAACTGTTGCAGACGACCATGTCGGCAATCTGTAGGCAGTCTTGGTGGCTTGATGTTTGTAAAGTTAGTGTGTTGGGTTTTTAGTCCCATACCTCGGAAGGGCACTTTTATGTCTCCCATACATACTATTATTACAACCGATATATTATCATTGCAACCATCTCATAGGCCCTTAACTTAGGTAACCAAATCATAACGTTCCTGGTTTTAGAACAAAGCAGACCAAGTTTGAAATAATCGCCTTCACCAAAAAGTCGAATATGGAATAGGGTACAAGCTTTTTATCATTGCACACAAAGTTGTAAACCATTTAAATATACATATGTTGTTGTCAAAATCACATAGCTGAGAAAATAAGTTCGATTGAAAAAAAGCTCATTCTATAGAAAACAAAATTTCCTACACTCTTGGGAAAGTTATAAGAGAAATAGATGAAGTAGAGATTTTCGATGTTTTAACTACCGTTATCATGAAATAAAGCCATCTGATCCATCGGGAGAATGATAAAGAAAATACCATAAACTTCCGAAAAATGTGATGGGAAAACGGAGCAACGAAAGTAGCAAAAATCTGATATTGGTGACTGGGTCTTAAGAGACTTGTAAGCGGAATATTCATTTAAGACGAGGAGAGTTGAATCTTGACATTCGAAAAAAATAGGCGATGAAGTGTTTGTGAACTCCCTAAAATGAAATATTGTGAAATGGCAAGTTCTTTATTTCTGTATCCTTATATCTGTACATGATTTCCAAATCATATTCTGAACACAGCCGTTTCCAAATTTGAATAAAAATTGCGCTACTCGCAATCAACTGGCACGTACATTTGGGTATATAAGAAGGCACGTAAAATCAAAGAAGGCTTGTACGATATAAACTAAAGAGAAACATTTTGCTCTTAAAAGGTCATCCTTTGCTTTTTCAAATTCAGCTATCACAGCGGTATATAAGAAAGCATTTCTAACTTTCGCTTTCTTTCGAGAAAAGCTTGTCATCCTTTGTATCGACAGAACTATTTCTCTTTAAGCAGCGTTCAAAAGAGTATCAGCTTTCTCTACAACTGCAAAATCTCCAAGGAGCTCTCAGCACACTTGTGGTCACTCCTGGTATATATTATTATATTAATAAAAAAAATCCAATTTCGTAAGCCCACTTTGCTAGCATGAAAATTAGTTTTAAATTTTCATGTCAATCATTTTTAATCTACAACGAATTTTGGCTTAAAAACGGTGTTTGATACAAAAGTAATATATCTGGGGTTCCCGACGAGCCCCGATTTTTATGAAATAAGATCTGTCATGATGATTTTTGGGAAGAAATCAAAGCGGTATTATCAACTTATCAAAGACCGTTCGGATATTGTTTTTTCAAGTACGGCTTCGCTCTTTATAATTATGGTTTCGAAATATGAAAAAGTTTCTGGCGCTGCTCTAAAGTGCCGACGTACCACACGTATTTATTAAACATATTTGCACACACACCTATACGTTTGTCATTAAGTGGCAAAGCATCTAAAGGTTGGCGGTTTGGGCAATGCGAGACTCCGTAACTGAACAACTTTTTCAGAAATTTGAATCGGAAGATGTGCTTCCTGAAGAACAATTTTAATGCCGCTGCAGAAATGATGCAAAAAATGCTCAAACACGAAATGCAAATATACATTCCATTTGAAAATAAACTTTTAAAGTTTGGCGACTTAGCGCAACCGACAAAATTAACCTGCTACGCAAGCAGTCTAGAAATAAAATTAAGCTGAATTTGCTTGTTATTATCGGTTGCCAACCTTTTGCATACTTTAACGGCTTTGGGGTTCAATCGCAACCCTGATCTGTGTCAGCTGCTGATGTGCCTCTGTGCTAGATGTGTATATACTTCTTTTGTCTCCTTGTTTATTTATAGAAGAATTTTTTACTTTTTTCCATTGCTTTTTTCTTTACTTCCCTTTAAACAGTTTGTAAAAGTTACTAATAATAATTAGCATAAGATATATTTCTAAGTGTCAATTGAATTCGGCCGTTAATTTGTTTTAGCTGAATTTTGTGTGCAAATAAATAAAATTAAAACACATTAAAATAAAGTAGAGGCTAATATTTGTTCTTACGTTGCCTCGCGGCAGTTGACCATGAAGCCGTCATGCGGAAGCTGAATTTCCGAATGCTGATAGTTTAAAGTAGGTTCAAGTCTTACTAGTGTTTAACTGATTTTCCGATATGTTTTTTGGCTCGATTCGGTCCCATGTTTATCTACAATTAATCGGACGTGATGAGCTCTCTTTCTTATCTTTTATTCAACCAGCATCTTCTGTAGCCATTTCGACCTCTTTTCAATTTTAGATATGAGTTTACTTGCAAGGACATGCAAAATATACAAGAGAGACGACCGCTGTTTAGAAATTCTGTTGCTGGGAGCGCTACTTCATGCTGAAATTTGTATATTACATACAAAATTTTCATAAGTCGTTAAGATCTGTAGATGTGAGAATAGACAACAGACAGAGGCAGCCAGACGTGCTTAGTAGAATGGTCATCAGTTCTTCCAAAAGCGATGAATGCAAAATGAATGGCTAATGAAAATCACTTCAAGGAGATTATTATCACTTTAAATAAAAGATGGCGAAACATTTGAAATTTTATTCTACATTTACCATTGCTTTCTTTTTCTTTAACAAACATTTCGTACAAAGCACTTGACATGAACATAAATAAATAAAATATAACTTAGAAAAGAAATACTATTTGCTAAGACGAGCGTTTGTCTTACATTTGAAGACTATTGTTATTAAATAAATGCTAACAAAACCAAAGAAAATAAATAGGAAAATGGAAAAAAAAAACAAAGATAGAAAAAAATTGCTTAATAACTGTTCTTAGCTTTTTTCTTCTATTCTATCTAAGTTCTGGATGGTTAAGCTGAATCAGGTCAACAATTTTTTCTTTAGGAAAATCATGGAAAAATGCAACGAGGAACATTTCAAGCGCACCGGATAAATAGAAGTCCTATACATAAATACATATATACAGATAGTTTGATTTATTTTTAAAATAACGCACAGAGAACAATTGTTTATATGGGAGAAAAACAAAACAAAAGCAATTTTAACTTTCAAACTAACTTTCCTTTTTCTACCTTTGATAGTTTTTCTAAATAAAATAATTAGCATCCTAAGTTGAATACAGAATATCCTTTCTTAAGGAAAGAAAATTGCTTGGAATTATTTTCTTTAAGAAAAGCTTAGAATTATGTTAATATAAGATTTGCACATATTTGGACGCTTTTCACCGAAGATAATATCCAATAATTCATTTCTTTCCCTGGTTATGTTTTACGTCTCCTTTATAATAGCGTATCGTCCAGTTTGCCTCGAACATTTTCAGAGTACCCATAAGTGTAAACGTCCATGTTGGAATAAGGGGCAAAAATCTTTTCGCTGGCCTGTTCGCTTGAGCAGCCGAAGCATACTCTGCTCTCTTTGCTGTTTGAGCTGTCGAAGGCAATTAAAAGGCGGAGTGCTAAAACAGCTCCATGGTACTTGGAAGGTCAGTCGGTAATCCAAGAAAGAAAAATATATACGATAGCGTAGAAAGTCGGTATTGATATAATGTTAGTAAATGTCACAGAAGACAAGGAGTTGAATAAAAATACATGCACGTATGAAATGCAATGATTTGAGAGCAGTTTAATAAGCTTGTGTGCGTGAGAGTAGGGCGAAATCGCAAAATTAACATAACAAGAGGAATATAGACTGTAAACATAAGGTTATCAATCAAACTCCAACGAAAACAATTTTCTTCTTGGGAGACCATCCTGTATTGATCGGAGAGCGAAACCCCCGCGAAAATTTGTTCTTTGCAGATATGCGATATTAAGTCTGGCAAAATCTTCGCATCGCCTATTTTATTTAATTTGCTACCCCGCGCGCATACAATATTCCTTTCGTTTCATCGCATTATTTTCATTCTACCTCTGTCTCTCTTTCTTTTCTTCTTTCTCTCTTTCTCATTCTTAGTCTTGTCTTTTCTTATTACTCCGCCACCGACAGCGCCACCGCAACTTACTCTCACTTACATATGATGTCGTTTGCCTGGCGCTTTCTAGCCTCTATACATGATCATCCGCCATTTTTGACTACGCTACGCTTAATTTCTGAATAAGTCTTGATTATCTCCCTATATCTCGCCCTTCTTATCTGTTTTCTTTTCTTTTACTTTAGCCAGTCTGCACTTTAGTTGGTTTTTTTCTAACTACTTATTTAGGTTTATGCTGCCCTTCACTTGACTACCCAATTACTCTACAATTTCATTCCCCGTTGTTGTCACTCTTATTCCATTTTAAAATTGTAGGATAGGTAAGATTCTCCCCATTTTCCTATTTCGATTCACGACCCTCTGCCTCCTTTCTTGCCTTTGCCTATGCGTCTTTTTCCCAATTTCTTCTATCCTATCTTTTACTGCACCATCATTTGGTGCTTGCAATTATTCAAATTCTCTAAACTATCTTTCTGCACCAGCTCTCTCGC
Organism: Glossina pallidipes; assembly: GCA_000688715.1. Taxonomy (NCBI): domain Eukaryota; kingdom Metazoa; phylum Arthropoda; class Insecta; order Diptera; family Glossinidae; genus Glossina; species Glossina pallidipes. The sequence continues at coordinate 430,579 of KK499974.1, forward strand.
TTTTCCCTCTTTTGCTCTCTGCTCTCTGTCCTTACTCACCATGCTTTACTTTGTTGACCAACGAAAAGACTAAAATTTACTGTCGTAAGCTCACTTACAAATGAATTTCGGTTTTATATAATTTGCTACTCTTGCTAAGGAAAATAAATTTTCGAAAACAAAAATGTTCTTCTGTCAACATGGTCTTCATAAAATTTATTTTCTTAAGATAGTTATTCGAGAAGTTAAAAAACAACTTTATAAAATGCTTCATGCAATGCCTGCACTGCGTTCGTTCTGCTCTGTTTTATGACTATTTTTATTATGCACCACATCTGTGTAATGCTTTCCATTTCATTTTTATTTTAATATTTACACTAAGTTTTAATTTAAATTTAATTTTTGTCTCCTCTTCTCGTTTCTGGAGTTTGGCAAAAAGTCCAATGACATCTCTGAGAACAATGTTATCCGCTCGAGGATCGAAAGCAGCAACGTAGGTCAAAAAGGCCACAATTTCTAAGAAGAATTGAAAAGATTAAGAAAAATAAACAAGCAAAAGAGTCGTTTTGTCTTAATTTTTAATCAAACAAAATTTTTCATTTAGTTATTAGCAATATTTGAAACATTACTTATACGCTTGTCAAATAATTGTATGTGCAATACATTATTTTCCAAATACAATCAACAAATTTTTTAAAACCTTTTTGTTCATTTCTCCTTTGTATTTATTTGCGTTTAAAAGTGTAAAAATCACATATTCTTTATTTATTCTTTATAGCAGAAAGAAGCATTTTCCATATGTCCTTCATAGAAAATAATTACATATGAAAAAATTAAATTTAATATTAATTGCTATTATTATACCATAGTCATTAATATGGCATTGTGTTGCCCTTACGAATAAGCACTTCTTGTGTTCTTCATGATATACATCCCACCAAACTTCTCGAAGTGGTCGCATCAATCTTCTCCCGTTCGAACAATTTTTCAAGTTTACGTTCCTTAAGTGTAGAAAGAATACCGCTAAGACTTTAGGAATATATTGGTGGAAAGTTGGAGAGAACCTCAACCGATTTGATGCCGGACCCACGGGTAGCCACTCCGTCAATTGAAAAAATTTTTTGTAAGCCATACTACTTGGATGGGGGCATTGTCTTGTTGAAACGTCCAATTATCACCATATAGCAGAGTCTATGAAATTCTTTCCTAGCAAGCGAACATATCCCTCGCAGTTCATTTTGTTAGATACAAAGCATATTTTTAACTTGAATCGTGCTGCAAATTTGGCCCATACCATACTCCCATAGTTACACTTGTAGTACGTTAGTCGAGTATGTCACATTTACCCCTTTTATGCCCTCACATTTACGGTGACCATCAGATCTGTCGAAATTAAACGTTTTCTCAACACTAAATGTAAAATTTCCGAAATTTTCCTCCCAAAATTTGTATTTGTCGGCAAATGCCGACGGGCATTACTCCAATAACCCCATGTAATAAGGCCACGGCTAACGATAAATGAAGAAGGAGGTACTTGATAAAGAGGGAGAGTAGATACATAAAAATGTGTTGTAGATCCAAAACGAATTTACCAATAATTTTTGGACGTAATAAATAAAACTAGATTTGCACATAGAATTATATGTCAGACCGTATGTATTTGCAACATGTTCTTTATTATACCTGTGCATGGACATGTTAACGCTTTTTACTTAGTTCGATTACGTTAGCAAATATCGTGTTTAACGTTAACAAAGTCGCCACTCGTTTTGACTTCGCATGTTCTCCCTCTGGATGAGAAGATTATTAGGTTAAGTTAGCAATAAGCTAATTGATATGTTAAATCCTAAGTTAAGGACGGGCTTGAGGAAACCCAATTTCAAAGTAGCTGCTTTGTCAATCGACTAGAATTCCTCCTTACTAAAGGGTACAAGTAAATAAAAATATAATCGCCCCAAACATAGCGAAAATACCCCAAAAAGTATAAATTTCTTGGGGGGCGCCTGTCGTACCGACGGAACGGAAATGAATGGAAATTTACTGCCGCGGAGTGTGACAGTTGTTTTGCCTGGGAGGCATACACGAATTGACTTTTTTATGTCTTTCATATATAAATCACCACCCACATTTTTTCCTATATTCTCTTTGTCGATGTAATAATGCATCTCTTTTCTTTTGTTCCGTGATAAACAAATGACAATCTGTTCTTAGCGCAAAGAATGTTAATTGAAATGAGTTGAAAAGTTAATACGGCTTTATCCATCTTAACTCAACGTCCCAAAAATAGAAAAAGTAAATATAGAGCAATAATGTTTTAATGAGGAACAAAAAGGAAATTGTATTCAGCTTTGCCGAATTTCCTACCCTTACCACTTGTATCCTCACACAGATGGAAAAGAAAAGGAAAAAATATAGTAATCCAATTATAGCTGCTTAAGTAATTAAATAAACGTTAGATAGTTAGAATTAATTATTTTTTGGTATTAGTATTATTATTAGTTTACATCTCTCTTTTTGGACTATGCAGTTGCACCTCAACGTTTAAGCTTTTAGTCCAATTTGAAGTTTCTTGCAATTGTTGGTTGGAATTTTTTGTAATCGTTTTGAAATAAATTGACCTTCATATCTCATGTTTTAACGGGAGATTTTAATTTCATTTGCCTCGCTAGTCGATAAGATAAAGAAATGGATTCATTAACCACTTACAACCAGAACTCTATCGTTAACAAACTTCAGCTTCTTATCCGTCTGTTAATTAGTCAAACATTTTGTTTGTCTTTATGTCATCGCCTGTTCTCCGTCCTTCTTCTCACTGGTCCGTTAATCCGTTCGTATATTTTCCTGTCCGTTACTACTTTCCTCTTCTTTTTGACATCTTATCCCACACTTCATTGCTCCATTCTGACGATACGATAACGCTTATTTAATTAAACTACATGACGAAAAAACGATATTGAGTACGTAAAAAACACTCAGCTGAATTCAGGACTTCAACGGCAACAGGTCGCCCAAATGTCAAGCCTTACCCCTTATTCATTCAATATAACTTAAGAACATTAGTCTCGCTGGTTTATAGCAAGTGCACATTTATTATACTTCGCTCATTTGTTCTGTCGCTTTTGCAGAGGTGGTGACATGGTATGGTATATGTAGGCGAAATCTTTTGAAAATTCGTATGTGTATACATGCGCATACATAAAGTTACTTACTTACACTTATGTATAAATTTTGTATGAATTTCTTGGCATTAGCGTTGACTTAGGTATATTTTTAAATCGTTATTTAGCTCGTTTCAATTGGTAAATTTTCGAATCAAGAGCTGGAGCTGTCTAGTTTCTGCTTTGTCCTGGCTGCCATGTGATAAGAAAAAATATGTATAAATAATATAAATAAAAGATACCAATTACGCACGGATGCATATAAGCACATGTCAATGTTGCTATACTTCTTGTCTGCCCATTAATTTGTAGCGTCATTATTTGCCTACGTCAACCTCGGTTTTCTGTCCTTCATTTGTAATATGTTAGTACCGTCTAATTAATGCAATGACAATCCACACCATCCCACGAAACCGTTGCACTTTTACTCTTAACAGACCGTTGTAGTTTTTCTTATTTTTAAATCACGCTTTATATGGTGTAAACAAAAGGTAAATATGTACATATGTGGATAAAAAAAGGAACAAAAAACTTTGCCGTGTTGTTGTTGTCATAGATCCCTATCGATTGATCGCAGCAAGTTAGCAACGCAACCAATAAATGACTTTGGCTTCACCATTATTGGCTTATTATCTATGTAACGTTCTACAGAAAAACCATCTTTTTTATTTATTCTTATTTAATTTACTTAATTTTTAAATTTTTAATTTGAACTAGTTTTAAGTAACAACAATTATCAAAGTTTTTAATTGTAGAGTAGCAACTGATGTATCAAGAGCTTGGAACTTTTGTTGGTATTGTTATGGAAATGCCAAATCCAGTTAATGCTAACTAACTGATTTTTCCCAAGTAAAAAATTCCCTAGAAAGCGAAAACCCAAGTGCACTGCGCGTCAAGCAGCCGTCGGCCGAGCAAAACGATTAGCGGAAAAGCGGATTAAAAATGAAGCCATGAAGTTAAGTAATAGTAACATGCTTGTAAAAATGATATTGATGTGATGTGATTGTATATAAATAGACTATTTGCGGAAGGCAGAGTTAGTCTTACGAGAACATTTGAGTCGGACAAGAATATTGAGTCATACAAGAACGTTGGAGTCGAAAACGAATATTAGAGTTGAGAAGTCGAGGGCATTGACAAAGTAAAATGTAAGTAATCCTACCCTTAAAGAATAGATTGTAAATAAAGAAACTTAAAGTTAAAAGAATTTTGAAGCGTATTTCTCTTGAAAAGAACAGCCACGATCTAGTGATACGGATCTTATCTGAGAAAAGCGAAGTTCGTAACAGTATAAAATAAGTTTTGTCACACTCCAATTTTGAGTGATTAACACTGACACTTGAACCTGCTGCCATGTTTATAATGCACATTATAAAAAAAGCAAACCGAAAAAAATTAAAAAAAAAAAATTCAATATATTATTAACAAATCCCAAAAAAAAAAAAAATATTTATCTCAAAAAAAATATATAAATGAAAAATACATCAATTGCGCCAAAAGAAGAAAAATTTAAACGCAAATATAAAGTTACTGAGAGGAGAGAACAGAACCTCTACGGTCTTCGGATTGTTTATCGGTAAATTAGAAAGTTCGTCCAAAATTATTTTTCTTTTCTCCGATTCATAGCATATAGTGAATGGCTTGAGCCTAAAGCACAGCTACGCAACCATAGTTCCATAGCTGTTTACAAATGAGCCCGCCCGACATACAAAAATGAATTTTCGGCTCATCTAGAATCAGCTGAGAAAAACAGTGGTTTGACAATTTCAACATGCCAAAAGATCGACAATTACAAGGCGTGTTTATCTTGTTCAGGATGTCATGGGTATACACTCGAAATAAAAGACACCACATTTGCATATAAATCAATCCAAAAATCGTTTACACGAAAATAGTCAAACATTCTTATAATCAAATACACAAGCGATGACTAGTTATGACACGTCATAACAAAGATATACAATTTCACTAAAGTGGAACCCATCTAACTGTATTGAGATGGATCTCACCTTGGGCGCCATATTTGTATAACACTGTCTATGTATTAATCCGAATATAATTTAAAACGACTTAAATAGCTTTTACGCATTAGTTTTTTCAAGAAACTACTTGTCGTAGAAATGAACAAAGTGAATGTTTTTAACGTTTTCGCGCTTTAAAACAAGAAAATTAATTAAGATTTTTGAAGTTTTAGATTAGTTTGTTCATTGCCGGTAGTTTTACTATTAAAAATTATGTATAATAACTTCATGCCTTCTCTATAACCCGGTTATCAATAATTTCCTTTGCTTTTATACACATTTTTAATGTCTGTCAATTTATGCACTGCTTGAGATTGCGAAAATTATTCATGTCGTAGCTTATTTAACTTGTTGTGATTCACATTTTCCGCATGCGAATTTTAAAACCATTTTCTTTGTTGCATAGTGACATTTATCTTCTTGTCACGGCAACAAGGTGTATCCGTGCCACCAAAATATGACAATTTAGAAATTCAAAGTGTATATGTGTGTAATACGTATATACTTTTGAGAATGAAAAAATCATTATTTTTTAATAAATTATTTCCGTATATTATTGCATTTCTATAGCCGAAGTTACTCGATTTGCTTTCCACTCAAGAGTACCAAAAGTCGCGTTGCTGCTAACAGATTTTACGTATTATTCTCCATTAATATTTATAATTACAAAAAGTTCATTGTCCAAGTTTTGCTATTGAGCTCTTGAACTATGAAGCTCTTGTCTTGAAAGCAAGAAAATAAAAAATTTAAATGACCGCAATTCCCAATTTCTTGCAACGTGTCTGTGTAAACTAGAATAGTACCCACTAGAAACGCCTATATATGCTGTTCAACTGTGTTGAACAGATTAGCGTCGAAGTATTAACGCTGGAGTAGAAATATTTGTGTGTGCTTGAGCGTGCGGTTTCTTTTAAAACGGGAACAATGCACTTTTTAAATTACAGCGACAAAATTGATGCTTATGATGAATTAAATCCACCTCAGGCCACGGACTCGCTCGTCGATTTCCTCGGAATCATTTCCACAAGAAAATTAATAGCTTGTGAGATTTAGATTTGCACGAACGTTTATATAACTTATATAAACATGGCTCCTATTAGCGGTGTTCTTATCACGTTGCTTCCTTGACATTCATTTCCCCAGAACTCGGCGAGTTCTTTGTATAAGGATTTTATTACACGGCAGCTTGTATACATATTGACTTACAATGACTGGCGTTTCAACTGAAAAGACAAATCATGGTTTTATAGAAAAAGTGGAATAACTTCCAATTTTAATTCCGAAGGGGCGCAGAGATTATGTTCGATGGCTGGCAATCAGGCAGAGAGAAACTGGAAATTTCAAAAGTCATAATGCTTGAACCGACGTGAAGCCACTTGTTTTTGATTTCCATGGCAGTTCAATTTTCCAGCCATGCCAGATATATATTGAAACCCGATGTTAGTCGTTGCCTGCTTAAAACTAACTTAATATCAATTTTCCATTAAGTACTACTATGCTATTTTAAATTAATAGAGGGTCGTCTACCTCAGTCAAAGGACATTGGAGAATAGAAGGAGGGACAATATGAAATTCTCACACGTTTGTAAAATGTACATGAAACGAATGTGTAAAATGCATATAACAAATCCTCATGGGTTGAAGACGTACTTTCATCGGACGTAATTCATCTTTTCTACTATTTTCGGCTTTTCTATTACCCCTTAATTATTTCATTTCAAATTATCGTCCACACATTAAAAGTTCAAGAGATTAGAAGGCTTAGTTGACATCATCTTCTTACTTATTTATTAAAAAGAAAGAAAAGAGATAGAAAAATAAATAAATAGCATTTTTACAAATAGTTTTAGAAACTAACAAGTAAGAAAGTTATATTCGGCAGGGGCTGAATTTCGCATACCCACCACTGTCCCTTTTTCATTCCACTTTCCGAGTTCTTTTACTTGATACCCATGTTGCTGAAAAAAGCAATCGCGGTACCAACTATATCCATTTTAAAGTTAATACATTTTTAGGCAGATAATATATCTTCAAAATAAGTTTAAAGGGTTTGTCGCGCGAAGATCCAAAAATTCTTGTTAAGAAAAAAGGAGTTGCGTACAATTGACGCTCCGCTGAGCGCTTCTACTCTGACCAATTTGACTTATTTTAAACATCAACCCGCGTGCAGAAATTTCCAATGTTTCTGCCAAATTTGAAGTTAATGTCTTCATTTTTGCACCCAGGAGAGTGCCAACGACACACACCAGACGTACACAAAGACGGAGAGACATGGCTAAATCAACTCAGGTTTATATATACTTTGTAGGGTCTCTAAAGCTTCCTTTTGGGTGTTACATATATTATGGAAAAAAAACAAAATGAGTGCACCATCGTGTTACAGTGGTGGGTATAAAATGGCATTAATATTGTAACGTAAAATGCCGTTTGTGATTTTACCAGCTTTTTTTGAGATTGAGATTATGTAGGTTGTATTTTCAATTCCTAGGAGATATATTTAAAAAATTATTTACAGCAATTTATATTTAGAAACCTTCTTCGGCTTTCGCCGTTTGAATATCATGATTCAACCAGAGGCTATTAAACGACAAGATGGTCCAACATATATTTTAAAATTCAAACTAGAAGATTATAACGGACTTTTTGTGTTTCATTTCCAATAACACTGTCGTCTTTCTCGGTAACACTGTTAATTAGCTGCAATTTACTAGTTTGTTCTTTTATTGTCATCACTTTCATAGGCCAAAAGGCTGTTATCAGCTTATTGGTATTACGGCACATTCTCTCAAACGTTTGCCAAGCGGATAAATTAATAAGGTTTTCAAGTACATATGCGCTATGTATGCATTATCAAAAGTATATATGCATTAGCAGCATTATTGCTGTTACTGATAACCGAAACGCAAAATATCAAAATATAACAACCACGTTATAATCTCGTGGTTTGAATTTTCAACGAAATGTTGGATCATTTTATCACTTGGTTGTCTCTCTATCTTGAGTCGACCGACTCGACTTCCCCACATGTTCTGCTTATACATATTTTTACAAGCAAATTATCAACACCCGACTTCGCTGCGACAATTTTGTGTAAATCCCTTTTCCCGACATGTTGTGCTAATGGTTGTTGATCATTTCGCTAGTTGCTAGGTAAAATATCCTGAATATATTTTTGGTTTTACAATTTTTTTGGTTTCTTACAAAATCGGTTCTTATGCAGACTCATTTTACCAAATGCGGAATTTTCGAAACGATATTAAAGCTATCCAATATACGTACCACGAAATGTATATTCTAAAGCAAAGATTTAGACATCAACTGTAGGTACTTTGCTAAACTGATTGAGGCTATTTTTGAACTAGATATACAGGCGGGTGTGACAAGTGTACGTGTGATAGTCGTTCGTAAACATCCATAGAAGGGTGAAGTTCAAATAAAATATAATTCGGTTTTTTTCTGTTTCAAATTTTGATCTATTGTGGGCGTGTTTATGGCCAGATAACAATTATTTTTTATTTTGAATCCTTAATCGATCAGAAAATGATTGTCCTTTTTTTTGTAGAAGTAGGTACCTCGAAAACTAATTAGGCTCGAGGAGTGAAACATTGCCGATTTAGTGAATCCGTATACGCTTATGGGTCGTTTTAGAGATTAAAATCTCTTGTTAAGAATTCTAAAAATCTTCATTCATTCGCTTTTCTTTTCTTTAAAAATTTAAAATAAAAATTATTGTAGTTTTGAAATGCATATCATTGTCGTTAGGTGTTTGTATTTATACGCTTTAGATCCGTATGAATTGCTTTATTTTAGTAACACATTTCAATTTCCATTAGTTTAATTCAATGCTAAGCAGCTTACGAACTGCAATTTTTTGAGAGAGATTATAATGACGAATTAATTAAGTTTTAATTAAAAGCTTGCTACAAGAAAGTTTTACAAAACTGTATTGAACTTGGGATTCTATTCAATCCTTTATAATTTCGCACTTTAGCCCTCTGTTAACCAGGTAATATCACACCGTAAAATCGTTTGAGATAACTTGTTGTTTTTCCTAACTCTCTTTTTTGTTCAATGCACTTTGTTATTGAAGCGTTATTGTGTCTAAACATACCAATATATTACAATTCTTTAAATTGAAATCAAATTTCCCAAATGTACACCTACATAAATGTATAATAAAATATGCGAGTATGCAAGTGAACTCGAAGTAGAAAACAAATCCAAGGGATAGATGATATCGCTAACATAGTTTCATTTGTTTATTATTAAACTTGATGCGCTTAGCAACGTTGTCGAGTAAAGGGCACAACCTACTTATAACTGCAAGATGAGAAGAGCAAAGACTCATAAAGAAAAGAAAAAGAGAAGAGATATGCATCTAGAAATATGATTAAAGCGGAGCAACCATTCGTTTCCGTCTGCATTTAACTGGTAACGTCAAAGAAGAAGTATGCTCGAGAGCTACTTTCGAGGAACTTTCGAGGAACAAAAGGCGAAGGTTGCCTGGAAATATGTATGCGTAGAGTTTGACATCACTTAAAATATTTTCGGAGCCAAGCTTCTTTACACTCGAAAAGTTAGTAAGAGCCAACCTTGTAGAGCAGTTTCATACATTTATTTTAATTAAAAAAAATAGAAAAAATTAATAAAATATATATATTTCTATTCTTCAATTTTTCTCTGCTGTAATCTTCAGTCTGATAAAGATCCATAAACGTTAAGGTCACTGGACTACACCATACCAGCAACAAAACATTTTCATTATTCACCATATTTCTTCGTCCTATTATCATTGGGTGCTGGTCGATTATTCGTGGCTTATCGAAGCATTAGGACACAAAAAATAGTAGATTCGTACAGAGTTCCAAAAGACAAATTGTTCTTTCGAACCGGTGTTCATAAGTATAAAAAAAATTTACGGTTAGCAGCGTACATTATGCTTGTGCGTACGTTTGTAACACCCAAAGCGACTTGAGCGAACCACCTTTTATTATATTAATCGGCCCGCCTACCCTTCTGTCTGTCTGATGTCTGTCCATGTATTGAATATGTTGAACCTATAGGTCACAAATTTTGCGATATTTTGATGGCGTTTGGTACACTTGCGTGTTTTGGCCCAAGGACGGACGCGTCCCATTCAAACGCTTCATTTTTATAAGTTGTTATAAAACAAATATTCTCATTTTTAGAATTCCGCGGCAAAAATCGCTTAGTGATAGTGATTTCATCTTGTTAAACTAAAATGAACTCTTTGGATCGGATGGGAGAATTTTTTAAGTCGTTTTTCCATATAACGTTTTCTACAGAAATTGCGCCTTTATGTGGTAAAAAAGCCTAATTTTCAAATACTTCACGATGAACGCTCGTTCATAATAATAATTTGTCATAAACATTAACCTCACCGAATTTGGACCGTGTAGGCTTGCTTTTTGGACACCTACCCGCGTAAGGAGGAATGAAAAAAAAGGCTTTATATACCAAAACGTTCTTATTCAATTGTTTATGATAAAAATTTGTCCTTAGTAAATCAATCATGGGGAATTTGAATCGCGTAGATTTATCTTTTAGACCGCACCATATACAGTGGGTCTAACGGAAGTGATATGGCGGTAAAGCCTAACTTGCGGTTTCTTGCGAGGGAAGCAGCTGGAAAATACAAATTCTTTGACAAGCAAATTAAGTTTGCTAAATTTAGACCTCGTTAACGTTTGAGAAATTCGCCAATATGAGGGCTTTCATGAAAATTATGCATTTACATAAAAGTAATGTGGGTGAATAATTAAGTAAACGGACAGGTGCCTTGCCCAACCAAAGAATTCTTACTTTTTTCTGTATACTGATGATGTTTTTGATCAAAAATTTCTTCAAATTAATTCATTCTACTAAAATAAGTAAAAACACTGTAATGAACCACGGCTCGCCATGAAATAATCCACACCACACTATAGTTATTCATACAACGACTTTTCACAATAACACTTTGTAGGGAAAGTACTCGAAAAGTGGTCCGATCCAATCCACTTTTAATAGCGTTGCTCCTTTTTGCAAAGTACGACAGCGTCCCATGTTTCGTTAAAACATCTGACAAATTGCGCTTGTAAGTTAAACGCAAGCACGCAAGATGAACAGACGGACAATCAAGTTAAATCAATATAGGAAGTGATTCTGAATCAATCGGTTTAATATCAGGTCTTAATACCAAGTTCTTCTTGGTGTTGCAGGTATTCGCATAAACTTAATGTACCCTTGAGCAGCAAGTGGTGTAGAATTTAATAATAAAAGAATAAGTTCTCAAATTGCAAAGCTACCAAGTAACCATCCAACGAACCGTCAATAAACCCTTGTTTTATGTTTTCTTTTGCTTTTTTTAAATTTCAGTAACTTGTTCTTGCAATCCCGTGGGTTTGTTGATTCTTTTGCAAAGCGACGAATTACTTCTTAGTTAGAAAGTTAACGTTACTTTGCCAACGCTACAGAACGCTATAGAAGGCGATTGTTATTTGCGAACTTTTCGTAGAAACTTTTTTGGCGGTAAATTTCTTTATACAAAGGCCATAAAAGAAATGTTTTGTTTTTACATGCGTTGTTAAGGATTTTTGTAAAATGTCAGTGACTACTTCTTGCATAAGCTGCGTTCCGAGCAGTGTTAAAAATTTAATATAGCAAAAGCTAGAAAAGATAATTGAAAATAATAAGACGAAGTAAAAGTAAAAAAATAATAATGACCATAATACCCTAAGCTGAATATTATTTATTTCAAATTGATGAAAAAAACAATTTCCAATCAATAGCTGGAAGACACTTCAAAGTGAACAATAACTCAAACTTTAAGCTAAAACTACTACAAAAAGAAAGATGCACAATAATAATACGGTGACAATAACACTACAAATCCAAGCAAATAATCTCAGTCTACCCTTCTAGCGCGTATTTAATTATTTACGTATTATATTATTTTTAGAGCCTACATAGCGAAGTGAAGGTACTAACCAGAATATGATTACTGCGGTAATGAGGGAGACTCAAAGGAATATAGTGTCGCGAAGATCCATTCGGAAAATTGGCATGGAAGTCGGCAAAGTTTAATAAATAAGAAGAGGATATCTAGCGTCGAAACAATTTAACCATAAAAACCACGCCGACCATTGCCCGGCTCGTCACCAACGACGATAACCGTATCATGTTAAGTCTGTTTTCATACGGCAGAAGAATATTAGTGGCAGATCAAGTAAAATAAAGAGAAGAAAATTTCTCTGAACAAATTCTATTCGATTGATGTAACATTAATAATAAGGTGCCTAAACAATAACAAAATTTTCCGCAATGAGACGGACGGAAGCATTTTGCACATGTTTACAAACATACGGATCATTAAATTCCTTGGCTTTCTTGACGGAAAACTCATCGCGAAGCTTGAACTTGAGTTTGGAATCAAATAACACAACCAAATTCTTAAAGCAAAATACATTCTCCAACACACAAATATTAATAGAATAATAAGTAGGCAGTGGAGATACACAAGGGAATGCCATTTTCTTGCTTTGCCTTAAACTATGTGGCATAGTGTTCATAGAACGCCAACAATGCAAACAGGATAGATCAGAAAGTAGCCTATCAGCGGCAGGCCCGTAGTTGGCGGAAGTATAAATTTTCGCATCTTCCGCAAACACAAGAATTTTTTAAAAGCGCACGTACGAAGGAAGACTGCTAATGTATAAAATAAATGACACAGGGCCCAAATGCCGATGAAACCTGGATTTGCCGCGAAAAAGTGTAGTTACAAAATACTCTTTGTATACGACGAGTAAGGCAATTGAAAAATCACAACAACAAATTCTCAGCGAAGCCTTGTTCACGAGACTTATAGATAAAAAGTTGATGGTTAACTATCAAATGCTTTTGTATTTTACAGTAAATTCTGCCTCAACATTTTATAGCAAAGAGTTAATCTTCAAATTACCAAGTATACGAAATTAAAATTTAATTCCGTTAAATGCAAGTTCACCTCCAAAAACTCTTCCTCATATGCTTTTTCCATTATTATTGTCCCAGCATCTTACTACTAAATTTCTACTCAGTTCGCACGTTCGAATTAGTCCTCCACTTTTAGGTTAAACATTAAGGTCAGCAAAATAAAACAACCAAAACAGACAACCAGTTGCATCGTTAAGCAGCTGTCCTTATTACACCGTGCACACAAACACATATTGTGATATCAAGATGAGAGTGAAACGTAGCGAAAAATTGGGACCTAAAATATAGTTTTATTCAGAGCTTGACGACAATGTGTACGAGAGATTAGAGAAAATTCAAAATGGTGGAAAAATGAAGTCATGTCTTTAAGGAGAATAATAATAATATATATGTGTCGCCTTCAAAAACCATATTTACACATACCTGGAAAACTATTTTTATGACCTTGTTTACTTGACTTTTGTAATCTTTGGTATTCTTGGGTTGATCTCTCTTTTGCGCAGAAGTTCTCGCTCTATGAAGTGCACATACACAATCAAATTGAATTAAAATAAAATAAACTTTGTTTAAAACCAAAGACGTCAAATTTATCACCAAGTAATAAAAAAAGGGATTTATAATTCCACGACAACGAAAAATGAACTCAGAATGTTAACACAATCTACTGTGTAAAGTATGTATTTTGATATGCATGTAAAGAATAGAAAGAGCGATGATAATATCTTTGTTATTAGCATGAAAGATATTATACTGATGTTTAGCGTAAGGTAATTTAAATTCGTAATTAATAAGGTTTCGCAAGTAGTAAGGTTTGGCAACTATACGATTGTACAACTTGAGTCGGCGACTTCTGCTTAACGACTACGTGGCTTTAGGCCACTTTTTAGGTCAAACTGCTATCACGAACAAATTTTCGTCATAAAACATTAACAATTACGCCGTTTTGGAAAACAAAACGTTACGTTCCCTGAGAATCCATATAGACGGTGGTATCCAAAAAGTAGGCCCACGTGGCCCAATGCCGATAAGGTTGATTTCTATGCCAATTTATTGTTATGAACCATGAAATATTGGCAGCTTGTTGCAGTTTACAGTTTAGTTTATTGACCAAAAATAAAAAAAAATAAATTAGAGCGCACTTTATATAGTCGTCTATGGGATGGTTCCGCAACTGGGGTGGTTCAAGTAATTCTAATTGTCATTATCTTACTAATACTACAGATATAATCTGAGAGTGTGCATTAATTAAGATGGACGGACAGAAAAAGAATAATCAGTAGATTACTTTCTCAAGCGGATTGACATGCTCCAACACTCTGCCCGACCCGCGTCCCAATTGCAGTGAAAGTATTACCGCAATTAATTACAGCACATATTACTATTTCTTTTTTTAAATAAATATATAATTTGTTATTATATAAGTATTTTTATTCAAAAAACGAAGAAAAGAAAAAAAATGTAAGCTAGCTAATGAATAATAAAGTTTAAAAATTCTGTTTTATTATTATATATTATATAATATATTATATTATTCTGTGTAAATTGTTAGGGAGAGGGCAATAAAAAAAAATGAAAGACTTGCCTGCCACGGAATGCGTTCGTTGACAATGGGGTGTTAATAAGTATTGAAATATTTAAAACGACAGATGATTTAAACAACTAAACACGCGAACAGCTAATAATTATTTTTACTACTATGAAGGATTTCTTTTCCTTTTCTTTAGTTATTCCTTTACTCTTCCATTTTCTTTTTTTAAATATTATGGTCTAAGTTACCAATATATAATCATATTATGTTCTTGGGTTCTTTTTGTTGATATTTTTCATTTTCTATATCTCTTCCTTTTCCTCCTTCTCGGCTTGGGAAATTGAATTTCAATACTGCGAGATACTGATACTAATACTGCGAAACATTAACTAGCTCAACAACACAGAGACTAAATTCAAATTGGAGAAGGAAAAAGTAGAAATCGGTAAAGAGACCTAAAAACAGTACAATGTTGTAAGTTTGGTGCATCTACCACACGCGCAGCAACCGTATTAATATTAATATACGTTGTGAAACATGTTGATATACGTTGGAGATATATATAAATGAGGTGAAATTCAGCTAAAGTACTGAAGCTGTGCAGCAGTGATTCCTGGCATTTTTACCAAAAACCTAGAAACACCATTTCCAAAAAAGTTGTTGGGTAAATTCGTCTTAAATTAATTAATTATATATGTGTTCATGTAGTGTTGAATTGTTAACTCTCTTTTACAACCAACATAGTTTCATATATGTCAAAATAGTGACATACTGTTTTTCGCAAATATTTTTAAAATGGTCTTTGTTGTCTCTTGTATCTGTCACTGTTGTTTCAAAATTTTAAACCTATGGTTTAAACTGATTAATATAAAAAGCTATATCCAACTTTTTTCTAGTTTGGGCCTTTGCTGGGAAAAGTCTTCGTTAAAACAAAATTAAACAAGTAAGAAAATTATGTTCGCCCATGACCTAAACTTTCATACCCATCACCATTATCTTGAAAGAACCGAGAAACTAAAAGAACTACATTTTCATGCAATTACAGAGCGCAAAGTAGAAGCTTTTGTCGACTTTTGTTGGCACTGTCCAAGTTTTTCTGGAAATTTGTGGGCGATAACTTTTTTTTCGTTAACGTGGGAATGTTTTCCACAGTTTTTAAACCGTTAGGCTTACGAATAGATGGACAAACGGAAAGAGGGACATGTTTAGATGTATTCCAAATTTGAAACTACCCAAGAATTATATAATTTATGGGTTTTTTGAAGCTTGTTTCTGCGCGTAATAAAGATATGGGAAGAGAAATTAAATTTCGATACACTATTATATTGCGCGGGCGTGGTCAACCTTTTTCACATTTGTACAGCTTCTACAGCATCGCCCAGAGAATGTACGTTCAGATTATTGTACATTTATCTGACAAGTTTATGAATAACGAGCAAAAGACTAATTTTATACCCGCCACTGAAGGATGGGGCTGTACTCTTTTTGTTTCTTTTTTTTTTTTGATAATGTATGTAATATGCAAAAGGAAGTTTGAGAGACCATATAAAGTGTGTATATTCTTGAACAGGAAATTGTGAATTGAGTAGGGCTTGCCTATCCGTTTCCGTGTCTGCGCGATGTTTGTTGTCGGCACTCTCCTGTTCGCAAAAGTGAATATATCGACTACAAATTTGGTAAAGACATTGAAATCATTGGTATGTCACAGTTGTTGCAACTTTTCTATTTTGATTATAATTTATCAATTTCTACTGCAGACATTTGCAAATTTTATTTCTTCTTTGCTAGATTAAAAGCTCGAGATTTTTTGTTCTTATGACGGTTTATTGAAATTAAAAATGTGAAAGAAAACTTTTTATAAAACTTTGTAAATCTATAGTTTAGAAATATAAAACATAGAATAATAAAAGAAAATTAATTTTTGTCATCTTCGTCGGCACTTGCATTAAGCAATCAGTTAAAGATGCAAAGTTTTTCGAAAAATAATTGTTGTTAACTATTATCGGTTGCCAAGCTTATGCATGTTTGCGATGGCTTAGGGGTTCATTTGCAACTAGGTTCTGTACCGGTTGTGGGTGTGGCTCTGTGCTAATTGTGTACATGCTTTTTTTCTTTTTTTTCTTTTTTTCCTTTTATTTGTTTTATTGTACTTATACTAAGTTTTTTTTAATAATAATTAATTTAAGATTTACTTTAAGTGTCATTTGAACTCGACTGTCGCTTGTTTTAGTTGAGTTTCTGTATAAGTGGAATAAATAAATAAATAAATAAATAAATAAACAACAATGTTTTACAACTCCTTCCCTGCAGCCAATGTGTGTTGCATCAGCGTAGAGATAAATTGAATTAAAATCATTTCTTATATATTTTGGCAGAAAGCCCTTACAAAAGGTAACTGATAGCAACATTTTATTTTTATAATCTTTTCCAATTGAAGGTAATAACGATAGCATTGTGAAGTAGTAATGTCTAAAATGAGTAGAAACAAATTGTATTTCGCTTGACGCACATCTTCTGCTCCCTACCGTTCACTTTTATTTGTCGTTCTTATTGAGTGCTTATAGATAGTAGTGGAATTGTATCTAACTCTGATTGATCTACGATCTCTGTTGGAGATAGAGTATCGTCAGGGCATAGAAGGTTTCTCCAATCTTTGCTAAGGAGAATATTGTAAGAGAGCAAATAAATATCCTAGAGGGGGTCGCACTGACCGGCTGATAGGATTTCCTAAAGTACATACAATCAGAGTGTGTCTGCAGTCGTAAGTGAGACTAACGCAAAGCACTTAGAACGCCTTGTACCGACCAATTTCGTGCTTTTGTCGTAGTACAGTGCTTAGACGACTGCTTTGAATTCATCTCTAAAGGTGTGCGAAGGACATTTGGGCGACTAGTGATGAATCTCTATGCCGCTGATGGTTCAGAAGAAAAAAATAGCCCCGGGAGAAATAAGAATCATACATTTATAAATAGGAATCGTTTCGGTTTGTCTGCTTAATAGTATCTTGCTTAGCTTTACAATGTTCTATAACCGCTATTTATCCTGTGACGTTTAACGAAAACATAAACTGTTCTCTCTACGTTTTCCTACTCAATGGCGGAAATGAAATGTTTTAAGTGAAGTCGCAATAGGTATTTAATTGTCGGCCTTGCCATGCTACGAAATTTTTAGTGTTTGTTCATACCACTCGTTTTAAGATGTGTATGCGTTAACTATCATTTAACTATCATTTTGATAAGTGTTTAAAAGGTAAAA
The DNA here is from genome assembly GCA_000688715.1 of Glossina pallidipes. NCBI lineage: Eukaryota > Metazoa > Arthropoda > Insecta > Diptera > Glossinidae > Glossina > Glossina pallidipes. The sequence goes on from KK499974.1 coordinate 448,494, forward strand.
CGAGACATACTGGATTTTCTCTCGATTTCATAGCTGTTGTAAAAGACAACTGTAAAGGCAAGTAATTAGGTCAATAAATGATTCGTTTCTCTGTCTTACGACAAGTTGCAAAATTGAACGTCCGTCCTTTTTAATAAAATCTTTTTCAGTCGATTATCGTACTTTCGATTACTTTGAACAATCTTGGTAGTCTTCTGCTGCTTTAATTGATTCAGGCGTAAAGAAATGAATTCAATTGTTAGGAAAAGGCGTTAAAACGTCTTTACTAGGAATTTTGCTGACAAAATGGCAAGCATTTCTTGCGAAATTTCTTTTGATGACCAATTATATCTTGCTTGCTTACACTATCATAGCTTATTAAGAGCACAAACACACGTTAATTCATTTTAAAATGTATTTATTGAGAAACAGAGAAAGCAATCCGGTCGACTTAAAATGAAAATTTTCTTGGTTTCTTGTTGCTATTTATTTATTTTTTATGTACATCATTTGATTAATTCTTTCCTTTTTAAATTTAACAGGAAATACATTAACGATTTCCATATCCTTTTGTCATAGTTTTGCTTTAGTTTTCTGTTACGTTCATCCCAGCTTCATGTCACAAAGCGTGGTGTATGAGGCCTTATTTACTTTTTTTCCGTTATTTGATTTCATTTTATCGTAGCGCTTTCTTCCTCTTCTTTTTTTTGTTGCTTCATATCCTATTAGTTTCGAATGGACTGCCAAATAGTTGAAATGACTTCTTTTAAGTGTAGGGAGGTGGGCAAAGAATTTAAAAGAGAACGAGTAAAATATTTTTAGAGATCGCATGGATGAAGGATAGCATTAAGCGTGCACTTTGATGCGAAAACTATTCTGTAAAGTATTCCAAGTGCTTTACGTGTAATATGACAAGCGCTACATTTTTAATTAAATAGTTAAGTAAAATAAAGTTTATTTCCGTTCAATATAAGAATCGGAGGATAAATTGCACACAACTTACGTTTTCGTCTGCATATAAATGCTTGGTTTCTCTTTTATACACAGCGCCCAAGGATGAAGGATATGTTCAGTTTGTCAAAACGTTTGCAACGNAATGTTTTACAACTCCTTCCCTGCAGCCAATGTGTGTTGCATCAGCGTAGAGATAAATTGAATTAAAATCATTTCTTATATATTTTGGCAGAAAGCCCTTACAAAAGGTAACTGATAGCAACATTTTATTTTTATAATCTTTTCCAATTGAAGGTAATAACGATAGCATTGTGAAGTAGTAATGTCTAAAATGAGTAGAAACAAATTGTATTTCGCTTGACGCACATCTTCTGCTCCCTACCGTTCACTTTTATTTGTCGTTCTTATTGAGTGCTTATAGATAGTAGTGGAATTGTATCTAACTCTGATTGATCTACGATCTCTGTTGGAGATAGAGTATCGTCAGGGCATAGAAGGTTTCTCCAATCTTTGCTAAGGAGAATATTGTAAGAGAGCAAATAAATATCCTAGAGGGGGTCGCACTGACCGGCTGATAGGATTTCCTAAAGTACATACAATCAGAGTGTGTCTGCAGTCGTAAGTGAGACTAACGCAAAGCACTTAGAACGCCTTGTACCGACCAATTTCGTGCTTTTGTCGTAGTACAGTGCTTAGACGACTGCTTTGAATTCATCTCTAAAGGTGTGCGAAGGACATTTGGGCGACTAGTGATGAATCTCTATGCCGCTGATGGTTCAGAAGAAAAAAATAGCCCCGGGAGAAATAAGAATCATACATTTATAAATAGGAATCGTTTCGGTTTGTCTGCTTAATAGTATCTTGCTTAGCTTTACAATGTTCTATAACCGCTATTTATCCTGTGACGTTTAACGAAAACATAAACTGTTCTCTCTACGTTTTCCTACTCAATGGCGGAAATGAAATGTTTTAAGTGAAGTCGCAATAGGTATTTAATTGTCGGCCTTGCCATGCTACGAAATTTTTAGTGTTTGTTCATACCACTCGTTTTAAGATGTGTATGCGTTAACTATCATTTAACTATCATTTTGATAAGTGTTTAAAAGGTAAAACGAGACATACTGGATTTTCTCTCGATTTCATAGCTGTTGTAAAAGACAACTGTAAAGGCAAGTAATTAGGTCAATAAATGATTCGTTTCTCTGTCTTACGACAAGTTGCAAAATTGAACGTCCGTCCTTTTTAATAAAATCTTTTTCAGTCGATTATCGTACTTTCGATTACTTTGAACAATCTTGGTAGTCTTCTGCTGCTTTAATTGATTCAGGCGTAAAGAAATGAATTCAATTGTTAGGAAAAGGCGTTAAAACGTCTTTACTAGGAATTTTGCTGACAAAATGGCAAGCATTTCTTGCGAAATTTCTTTTGATGACCAATTATATCTTGCTTGCTTACACTATCATAGCTTATTAAGAGCACAAACACACGTTAATTCATTTTAAAATGTATTTATTGAGAAACAGAGAAAGCAATCCGGTCGACTTAAAATGAAAATTTTCTTGGTTTCTTGTTGCTATTTATTTATTTTTTATGTACATCATTTGATTAATTCTTTCCTTTTTAAATTTAACAGGAAATACATTAACGATTTCCATATCCTTTTGTCATAGTTTTGCTTTAGTTTTCTGTTACGTTCATCCCAGCTTCATGTCACAAAGCGTGGTGTATGAGGCCTTATTTACTTTTTTTCCGTTATTTGATTTCATTTTATCGTAGCGCTTTCTTCCTCTTCTTTTTTTTGTTGCTTCATATCCTATTAGTTTCGAATGGACTGCCAAATAGTTGAAATGACTTCTTTTAAGTGTAGGGAGGTGGGCAAAGAATTTAAAAGAGAACGAGTAAAATATTTTTAGAGATCGCATGGATGAAGGATAGCATTAAGCGTGCACTTTGATGCGAAAACTATTCTGTAAAGTATTCCAAGTGCTTTACGTGTAATATGACAAGCGCTACATTTTTAATTAAATAGTTAAGTAAAATAAAGTTTATTTCCGTTCAATATAAGAATCGGAGGATAAATTGCACACAACTTACGTTTCCGTCTGCATATAAATGCTTGGTTTCTCTTTTATACACAGCGCCCAAGGATGAAGGATATGTTCAGTTTGTCAAAACGTTTGCAACGCCCAGAAAGAAATTTCAAAAGCCCCCCAAAGTATATATATATTTAATCTGCGTCAAATTCTGAATTGGTTTAAGTATGTTTGTCTTGTTCTCCGTCCATCTGTCTAATATCTGTTTTAAACATTTGGCTGGCCGCAGAAACGAAGCTATCGACTTTAAATTTGCCACAAACTTTGGAAGATCTTGCACGCACGTTGGTGTTGAAAATGGACGAAATAGGTCGAAGGACACGTCTATAACTGAACTGAGGACACCTATGTTTTTCAAAAGGAATAAAAATTGGTTTTTTGCTCATTACTTATAAAATACAGCAGATAAATGCACAAAAACTTGAACGAATATTCTATGGGCGATGCAGTAGTAAGAGTGCAAATATAAAAAAGATTGATCGCGCCTGCCCAATATAATAGGTAATCAAAATTTAATTTCTTTATCCATATCTTCATCACCCGATGTAACAAGCTTCAAAAACCCCATAAAGTATATAAATTCTTAGCCAATTTCAAACTATGAATGCAACTAAATTCATCCGTCTGTCCATTTTACTGTCTTTCGCCTGTGCAGCAGGTAATGGTAAACATTCCCCTGGTAGCGAAAATGTAGTATACGCTTGCAACGCCCACACTCCTATGTGATAAAAACCCTAATTTTGAAAATAGAAAAAATCAGCCGCGCTCTCTCCCTCTTATACAGTATGAAAATTTAGTTCTTTTATTTTTTTGTCTTTTTTAAAGTAACGGTGATGGGAATAAAAGATTCGGTCACGACCCAATATAATTTTCTTACTTGTTTCTTTTGAAATATCACTTGAATCGTCTTCTTGATGAAAATTGCAATAACTAATGAAATCTTATATCTAGTTTAAGCCTGGTGACGACTGTCAATGCAGATCATCATACTAGAATTCACCTTTTAATTTATTAAGCCTTCAGTGACAATGCGTTTTAAACGAGCGTGTTGCTCTGTTAAGGGAAGAGGAATTGGTTGGCTTAGGACTTTAGTAACATTTCTTTTGGTTTTATTCGACCGGAATATTTAAGACTTTGCGAATATTTGAATTTGAATATTTGTACCAGAAACCATCTGTTGTTATACGCAAAACGCTTGACTGTCTGCTTTGCAACTTGGCTATGTTGAAGGAAGAAGCTGTTTCTTATGCTTGCATTTTCAATTTTATTTGGATCAACTCCGCACTTATATGATGAGCCCAGAAGAGGCGGCGATCTAAATGGGTTCCAAAGTATTTCACATGGGTTTTCTGGGGTATTGCAACAATTTGGAACGCTGGTGGAGCGCGCGTTTCTTTTCAAAGTTCAAAAGCCACGTGCATACATTTTGCAGGATTAATGCTCATTTTCTGGTGGTAGATATGTAGTTATTAATTCATACAGCAAAGGAGCAACCAGTTAGTAAAGGGCTTGTATTAAATGATAATTTATGGTTAATTTCACGTAAGGGTCCTTCGTGCCATAATAAAGAGAGCTGAACAGTGTTTTTTTCTTTCAAGTGCTACTTTTTCACTGGTTCCCAATTTTTACTGGCTGACCAACAATTCATGCTATGGAAATATATCGTGTGCGTTAATATGGGAGCAACATTATTCAGTAATGTTCTTTCAAACAGCTTGGAGGCAATCGGCAGGAAGCTTATAGGCCTGCAAGATGCTACTAATATTAGAGACATGATAATGACGTAACAAATAAACTTGCATACAGAATAACGGAAATGTGCAGAAGGTGAATTGAGAACAAGTGATGACCTAGAAGCAGACGGTCGGAAAGGTTTACCTTAGTCATATCCTGACTGTAGGAAGTGTGACATAAACTTTTACAAGGTGGAAACAAAAGAACGATTTTCGGAATTTGAAAAACTCACACCATTATCTAGTAAATTTGGAAAACTTAAAACGATGTTCGAAGAGATTAGTTGCTTAAAGGATTCATCTTCTTCCCAAAGTTAACCAAAATGCAACGTAGCCTCTGGTCGTTCACCGCCCGCTTCGTATGAAGGTCTTGCAAATTCCCCGTTTCTCATTACCCTTCCTTAAGTCTAACGATGGAGCTTGTGAATTTTTCATCTTCAAATCCCTTAGAACTTCGAGCCCTCTATACTTGTCCTCAGATAATATTAACATTTCTCTCATTGCAAACTTAGATGACACTAATACACCGAGCGGCACCCCTTGGCACAGTGATCTCCTTCCATTTGTCACATTCACTGCAAATCCCAAAAAAAAAAAAATTAGCAAATATAATAAAACCTCTTCTTCCCCTAGCCATTCCTATAGTTCTGCGCAGCACCATGTGGCACAAGTTGCACAAGCAGGTAGCGTTACTTCCCCATTTCAGAATTCTCTACATAAATCGTTGTGGCTGCTAGAATTCTCAATACAGGAATTTACTCCTTGGGATAGACCTCGAAAAACCCATTTTCTCTTTTGTTTTTCTATTTTCTCTTGTTTATTTATATAGATATTGTTCCTTTACTAGTTTGAACATTTTTTTTCCTTATGGCATAAGACTTTTTTTTAACAATCAATAAATAGAATTCCATTTTTAATTTATTTTAGGTGAATTTTATGTATGTATATGTAAAGGAACAAGCCGTTTGAGGTTTAACGCTTTCTTGATTTAGGACACGTTTGCAATCGCTTTTGAAATTTTTTGAATTCTTTCCTTTTCGTGCTCTTTTTTTTATCTTCCAAAGCGTAATAGCGTAATAATTAAAAGCGAACTAATACTCTAGCGAAACGAAGCAAGCAGCAAAGTTTCTATTGGGATTTAAAAAAAATAAGTAAATAAATTTTTCGTTTAATTAGTTTCCTGTGTGTTATTTTTTATATTTTTTTTACCCAGTACTGCCTTCTTCGACAAATATGCAGTAAAAAGGCCTTAATATACTTTAAACTTTATTTTGCTATTATATCTAGAGAAAATTTTATAAATAATGTAACCATAGGAAAAGTGCAACCACAAAAACTTTTGTGGAACTGAGGTACATGAACAGTCGGCAGGGAAAAGTTTTATGAACATTTTTCCTGAGAGGGATAATTAAACATGAAATTGATTGATTATGTCGCGTATTGGAGAATGTGACATACACCGAACTACTAATTTTATATTATGAAAAGTTACGCGTTACTTAAAACAGTAAATAATTAACGCTCTGTCTACAAAATCTGAACACAGCTCAAAGACAAAGACAGCAAAAATAGGCAAATAAATTCTTAGTTGTATACGGAAAAAAATTTAAGCGTTATAGTCGGGTAAGTCAATAAACAATCTAGACCATCGACCTCCGATTAATCCAATTAATCTATGTCTGCACTTACTATAGTAAATTCCTTACTGCACGAAATTTACGAGTCAATCATTATTATAGATCAGTTTTCAACATCAAACACCAAAAATCGATTTACGTTAGCGTATATGGATTACTGTTTGCAAAAAGTCCAAAAAAAAGAAGAAAAATCCAAAGTTTCCACCTTGAATTATTACGGCGACATATTACCTGTCGCTACGATTTGTGTCAAGAAATTTTGAATTCTTAGAATTCTTGTCTAAAAAAAATTTTCTTTAAGCAATAAAAAGAAATTATTTTTGAAAAATTTCGAAAAATAGGAAGGGGAGGCTCATTCTGACGAAGCATGTTTATTTAGTAAATAAGGATTCCGTGGTCCATAACTTAGCTGGTATAACCTTGAATCTAAAAATAGCCTATCGTCAACTACAATAAGGTCGATTCAACTCCGTTTATTCTTAATTATTAAAAATCATTCGTTCACATTTATTTTCAGAAATTCAGAGACCACTCAAAGTAATTATTTTTTTAATGGCAAAAAAAAAGCTTATGTCGATAAAGAAAAAGCAAAGCTGGCCGGTTTACTTTTATAAACCTCGAAATTTAGACGGCCCAGACTAAAAAGATCATTTAACCTAGACGTTTATAGCTAGAGAAATACTTACGATGTCTTAAAAAATATTAATTTTTGCGTGATTGGCGAGTATTGGAATAGAAAACTTCAATTCTTTGGACCTTTTGTGACAGCAAGACATTTACTTCTTTCGCTCTCTTTAAAGATTTAATGGTAGAGTGTCAGGCTTTTACTGTAATATAAGGGGATTGGGCGGATTTAAACAAGTTTTCGCGGAAACTGCCTAAAGATTGTTTCAGTTACTGCCGTCGCAAAGTAATGCGGGTACTTGTTAAAGCACGTTAAGCTGCAGTTTAGCAAGTAATGCTCTAAACTAAACGTATAATATTGTCACAAGTATTCGTAGAGAGTCTCCACTAAACTCCCACTAAACTCCCACAGTAAATTTTATGCCAGAAGTTCGCCAACAATCCCCGTTACGTTGATCAACATAATAAAACACATATCGAAATTTATACTATATCGCAGCATTTTGCAGACCATCAAAACTTTTTAAGCCAATTATGGTCAATTTGACTTTACATACATGGAAACAAGACCATTTTTACATACATGATGTTGTTGAATAGTTTTTATTTACTCTTGTATGGTCTGTTTTATTTGGTAAAAATTGACAAACTTTATATTCGATTAGTTAAGAAAAACTTTTTAAACAAATAACATTAAACAAATAACTTTTTAAAATAAAAAGGAGTCGCAGAAATTTTATAAATTCGTAGTCTTTCTCGGTTTTCGCAATTAGTTGCAAAATCATATCATTTAAATAAATTTTTTCATAAAATTTTTAAAATGCATAATTAAACAATTTCTTCGAAAAAGAAATCTATTAACTGCTACGCTTGACCCTTCCCAATATTCGCTCGTTTATCTTGTCAACATTCGCTTAAAGGCAACATATAAACATCTTCCTTGCACAGCTTTGTTGACATTTCATACATTTCTCTTGGCGTTCACGAATGCACAAAAACTTTTGCGATTCCTTCTGAAGTTAATATTCATTTGTTGTAAGTAAGAAAAGTAACATGTACTGTCCAATACTATGAGTTAGATTTTCTCAGTAGTGTAGGATGATATATGGTAATATGTGTGTGTGGAAAGCATTTTCTAATACCCATCCAGCAAGTTCGTATCTGAACTGAGCTCAATCTGCTGTACTGTTCTTAAACCTGCAACGATCTCTAAAATCTTTTACGCGCGTTTACAAAATTGCTCTTGATTGAGAACTTATTCGGTATTCATTTACAACTTCCTGCAAGACAATTTTGTCTTGAAAAGGAGATATCTGCAGCTGCAAAAATTTTATTACCAGAGTATATCTGCCGTAACCAGGTCAATATTAATCACTTCTATAGCAGAGAAAAGCTTTCATTATCGGGAGCAGTGAAGCTTATTTTGGTTATTGAAGAATTTTTAGTTTTTAATAGTTGGAGACTGTTACACCCTCTTCACTTTGTATATAGATTTCCCTTGCCCTCTAACTTTCTTCGTTTTACGTAGCAATACTTCACTTGAACATTTACTTGAACGCTCGTCTTTGGGGTACTGCTTTCATGAAATGAGACAATATCTACATAGTTGTACCAGATATAGAGAAGACTGCGTTGTAATAATATAGAATCATAATTTTGTAAGAATAATTAATTACAAAAGTACAAAGGTGTTCAAGTTAATTTAATTATATTGAACTTTTTGTTGTGATATTCATTCATTCATTTCGTGTCGTGAAACTTTGTTTCTTAAGAAGGAAGTCATTCAGTACTGAGTATATCATTGACTCACACAACTTGGAAAACGTTGATTCCAATATTGAGTGTGCTTTTGGTGTGTGTTCTCCTTGCTACAGGTGTGATGTAGATCCAATTGAAATTTTTTAAAATCGGTTCTTGCTGCTTACCCTAAGGAATTTGGGTTGGGACTCGCTTATCTATCTCTCTCCTTTTGAAAATAGGTTGCTTCTGTTATTCTTACCGTCACTTGAGAAACGTAGATTTATTCTAGGTGCTTTGTTCTCAATTAAATTAATTAATTGTATCATCGATTCGCTCACCAAGTAGCTAAGCTTTAATTACCTTGATCGCTTCTCTAGACGCTTTATTTTCATTAAGCTGAATGAAAATAAAAAATAATTATGAACTGTTGCTTGCAGAAACCTAAACAATGTCTACCACTTAATCTCAATATCGGATTTTTTAAAGTCTATCAAAACAACTGTACTTAATACGCGCAGTTTGCCTATGTCATATTTAAACTAACTCGCAATCTTATATCTCATTATGATTCGAAAATTAACTGGTGTTGTTTACTGTTATCGGTTGCCAAGCTTTTGCATCTTTTCAATGGTTTAGTGGTCTACTTGCAACTTGGATTTGTACCGATTTTGGATGTGCCTCGGTGCTAGCTGCGTTCAGGTTTTTTTCCTTTTTTTTTTTCTTCCTTACATCAATTATTATTTAATTGTTTATGTTGTTTTTTTCTTTACATCTCCTTAAATACCTTATACTAGCGTTTAATAATAATTAGGATAAGAGTTACCTGTAAGGGTCAATTGAGTTTATTTTTAGTTGAGTTTCATGTGTAAGTAAATGAATACACAAAATAAATCAGCGATCAACAAAACAAACCCTACAAGGGATTAAAAGTATTTAATGAATTACTAATAACATAATAAAATAACCCTACACCACAGTGTGTACCACAATTCTTATTTTTTTTTATAGAACACAACAATTATATCATATTTTTATATAAAGACATATTTCTGGCAAGCGAGGCCAAAACGGAGCCTAATGTAGTACAAGTTTAATTTTTACATAGGGCAGAATCCAAAAACAGGCCGAGACGTTCCAAATTTGGTACAGTTAATTTTTTTATGTAAAATTACTATTATGATATAACTTTCGTCCTGAAGCATTGAAATTTATACCTTTTTGTTGTAAGAACTTCAGTTCAGAGGGGATTCAAAAATTGCCCCATCGGTGCAAAGTTTTTATGCCAATTTAAAATGCCCAAATACTACTTAGCCACTTTTGACGAGAAATTTTGAAAATTACAATTTTTTCCATATAACGACTTTTCAAAATAAGGCATTATATGAGGAGTGGTCGAAAAGGTGGACCGATCCGAACCATTTCCCTACGCCAAAACACGTCACTGTACCAAATTTCATCAAAATATCTCAACAATTGCGATTTGCAGCTTGAACACAAATTTACATGGACAGACATCAGACGGACGGACAGGTTGAGATCAGTTCAAATAATGATTTTGAATCGATCGGTATAAAAAAAAGGGAGTCCATCTTAAGCCATTCGGCGTATTACAAACGATCGCCCTTAGACATGGTGTAGGGTATAAAGAATATTGTACAGTATTGCAGAACCGCAATATATTATGTAAATTAATATTAATAATATCATCATTAGAACTGGGTACATTAAATACTTTCCAATTAATTCACTTACTAAATTTAACTGGCAAAGAATGATTGAAACTTTAAGTAGTGGCATAAAAAGTTGTCCTACCATTTGCAAATGCAGTTGGTTTCTGACGGTTTCTTACTTCATGCCTCTTTCCCAAAGTATCCATTTAAAACCTTGGAACGCTTAAATTTTTCTTCATGTGCTTTACGACTCTCAACATGAGACAGATATCACATCCTACTTTGCAAGTAGTAATGTAACGAAAGTTATTTACGTGTATAGATGTATATGTACATAGTTTCAATCATGCTATATCTAGATTTTATTGTAACTATAACTTGTTATCTGCATAAAAGCGATAACGCAACATTAGGAAAGTAAAGCTGGCAAGTGTGAATATATAAAAACAATTTCAAAAAATAATAAAAAAAGCAAGTAAACAGAGAATAAAAGGAAAAACTACGTATATAAACTTTAAAAGAATTTAGCAAAAGACAAACATTTCGCACAAATGGTGTAGATGCTTATGCAGATTTAAAACACTTTCATTAGAACACAATTCTATATTTGTTTACATGCTAGGATTTTGTGCGGGTTCACCACTAACACTCCATATAGAAAATTATCAAATAAATGCAAAGCTTTTTTAAATTGCTTAGCGTATGTGGATTTTAAATTCTTGATGATCGTGGTTTGATTTCATAGTTTCTTTACAAAAGATATTATTTAGAGAGTGAGATCCTTTAGCAATCAGAAAAGGTGTTCCTCCTTTTTTGCCAACTTTACAATTTCGGTTTTTTCCCCATTTCTTATTCGTCAAACATATTAGCTTATAGAGATGCCAGCGCCACAAATTTTTATTTATAGATTCTTACTACTAACGCACTGTTAGTGGAAACATTTTTGAACGACATTTTTCATTAATGTATTAACTTGTATGAAGAAAAAAAAAAAAAAACTATTATTCTTTTGTTAATTACAACAAAAAAAACGAGTTCAGAAACTTGTGAGATTAAAAATGTTCTTGTCAGTCCAGAAAGTAAGGCAACGTGTGTTTTAACAAACCTTTTTAAAATAACTCTCAAGCGCTTACATATGACAGTTGAGTTTAACAAGGAGTTTTATCAATAAAATTACTTTACAACACAGATATGATTTTTCATGCGCACGTTACATTAAACGCAATAAAACAAATGTAACAAATAAGCATAACACCGTCTAACGGCATTAAAAACCACAAATGTGGTAAACATCATTATTATCGACTGCATTAGTTGGTAACTATGACAATTAAAAAAAAAACACAAATTCCTTGTAATAATTCGAAATGTGCACCCATTAAAACAACTGCACTAAAGGGACTCATGAAACGACTGTCAGCTTGCAACGTCACAAGATACTGCAATCAATGCAAAACACGTAGTCAAATATTTCAATTTTCGGTACAGTAGCAAGCGATGTATAAAATTTTCCTTTAATTATGACTAAATTATGAAAGCTTAGCTTTTTGGGTTGGAGGTAAGAATCGGCCGAAGATTTCAAGTTGGCCAAGTATATCTATGCACTACATACAAAAATTTTAAAATTCAAGTGCAGTGTAAAACAGTAGCTTATTTAACTTACCGTCTGCTACTAGCAACGACTCCTCTCATTTTTTGGGACCAACTCTTTAGGTTTCATCAACAGAATGGAATCATTGCTTGGACAAGCCATAAATCAACGATTGAAATCAGCTCTTTTTCAGAAGGATAATCAAGCAGGTTGCAAAATATTATAGTTTTGTTAGGCGTTGCCGAATTTCCTCGTTTTGATTCTGACCTAAATACATATACTGTATGGGATCTTTGAGGACCACAAGAGTAATATAAACTATGTTGCCAATGCGCACATAGTTTGACTTTGATTTCTTGGAAAATTTATCCGATTTACTATCTTTTATTCGTTTCACGTCTACTGGCTTTAATGCGTATGTAACGATTGTGAATACCTGTGAATTCGTACTGTTTGTTGGTATGCGGTTCTTATTATTTTATAATTTATTTCTTATAATTTTCAATACACTTTTGCGTATTTCTGGAAATGAGCTGAAAATCCTTACAAAAAGAAAACATTGTTGTTGTTAAGGTTAGGTGCTTGTTGCTCCGTTACTGGCGCCATTTAAATTGACTTAAAACCTTAAGAAGTCTTTATGGTTTTATTGAATTTAAGAAGCAATAATTTATATAAAATGGTGTTCAATGAATGTGGCATTTAATAAAAGAGGAAATAGTGAAAAAGGAAAAATATGTTATGAAATGATGTTAATTGTAAAAGTTGCTTTTAAAATGATAAAGAAACATTATGTTTATGTTATATTAAGATAAGTTAAGCACTTTTCTCACCTATATAAAAGTAATGTAATGAATATTGAAAGGTCTTCTTCAATCCTGCCATTATATGTCTAAAAATAATAAATCTGCACTTCGACGAAAAATATTTTTTCATTTGAAATTTAAATTAATTTCAATTAATTATATTATTGAGAATCCTCATATGTTGCAACTGACAAATACTGTCTATCTGTCGATTGCATTTTATGTTCTTTTTTACGTTTTTGCTCTTGTCAAAATTTCTGTTACATATTCTGTCACGCTTTCGTCCAATGCGCTTAGAAAGTAAACAAAACTTTTTTCATGTTTTCTTCTCTATGAAAAAAACAAAAAGAAAATAAACCTGAGTGTCACAAATAGAGACCTTAGACTAGCAGGGTTTTAATGCCCAGAATATAAAAACCAAGCACTTTTGACATCAAGCGAAATGTGAAATGAGTGCCTGTGTTACGCCGCAGGATAACAAGGGGAAAAATAAAAAGTGATGGACTCCAAAGCAAAATCTGGTATCGCTCTATGATGGGAAACAAATGAAAAAAACATCACATATGGAAAAAACTTCACAATAGATTTTAATCGAAAAGTGCCGCAAGACAAACGATGCTTTTAAATTCGCTCTTATCCTTGTTTGCACTCCTACACAACACGTAAGTCTTACACTGTAAAAACGAATAAAGAAGATAACATGCGCAGCATAACTACATATTTGGATATTACAGTTACATTAAATAAAATGGATCTATAACTTGCGAATGATTTTATTAACATCTTGGATGAATATCATCTCTTCAGTATTGCTAGTGCAAGATGAATATGATGTGCCACACCTCAAGTATTAAAAAGAAAAATTTCTTGAGGAGTACTATGCACGAAGCAGAAATAGGCGCAATAGTACACCTACCGCTCTATAAAGTGAAAAAGCAAAAAATGCGAATCAAAAGCAACGAAAACGGAAATTTAAACATACTTGTCATGCTTGTGGTATAATTGACACAAAGAAGCAGCGAAAAGATCAAATCAGCTGAGTCAATGTGTAGCTAGATGTGTACATTATTATATTAAAGACCTCAAAGACGTGACAAGAACACACTTTGTGGAAGGCATAATATTAAACCTGAACGAACATTTAACTATACGCGACGAATGCTTTACAAAAATCATGGAAGAAATTGCTTTAAAAAATTTGAACAAAAATCACCTACACCGTTGGAGCTTGTTCATATTGACATATGTGGCCCCATCATGGTGGAAAGTCTTGCTATATCTCGATATCTTGTGATCTTTATACAATACACGAAATGGCTTGACCAGAACGTTTCAAAAATTGATAAGAACAAAAAAGAGGAAAGGTAATGAGCTTAGAATTGAGTACATACCACAACAGCATGGAAGGAAAAAACTGAACCCTTGTTGAGTTTGAGCGTTTTTTGTTACCGCAATGTGGATTTATTTATTTTTCAATCAAATTCAGTTACATTTCTGACACCGTTAAAGAAAATCTTTCCAACAACCAAAATATTCTTGTCAGTAACTGAAGTAAAGAAAAAACAACGTAATCCGTTTAAGATTAACAAAAGCAATTAACAACTGAATTGAGAATATTATTATTAGGAAATTAAGTTATTAATGTCTTATTTAGGTGTTGCACCTTTAATTTCTATGTGGGCCGGACCGTATTTTAATGAGCAAGCTTTGCACACGCATTGCGAAGTCCCTTTCCTTCGCCTTTGCACGGGCGTAAACGGCAGGACAACTGATGTAGTGATTGGTGATACGAAGGAATCACGTTGATTGCGACACCAACAATAGCATTAGTGATTTCTATAAAATGTTCTGCCAGGTGAATATGTGGCTCTCGAAGATTAATAATCAATTATTGGTTTTGATTGAAAAATTCGTGATATGTATGTCTTTCTCTGAGAAAATTGAATTTTCGAAGAGTTCTCAAAAAAGAAGTTTCGAAGTGAAATTCAAAGTCAAATTTTTCTAGGTCCAGCTAAGCTGAGTCTGCTAGAAAAATCCAATAGCACGACATTCTTTGAAGCAGTTCCTGACCTACGAAAACCAGGAAGTTCCAGCTTCTGGCGTGGACCATAAATCTACCGAATGTGTGCTACGACAGCTAAAATGGTTGCTTCGATCCTAAACGATCTGTTCTTCTTTAATTCCAAACTAGCATCCTAGTCTTCTGATTGTTAGACCACTTCCTTCTTTAGTATCTACTCCCGCAAGAAGCTTAACTATCTGAGTGCGAGCTATAATCACTCTACCAAAATGCGCGCAAAGTTGCGGCATACGTTTACTAACTGTCTTGGCTGTGCATTTGTCATTTTAGTTTGCATTGAAATGCTGGGAATGCCGATCTTCTATATTCTGGTTATCATTCATTTAGAAAACAGCTTATATAGAACAGTTGATGGTGTATCAATTGCTCTACCTGGTTTGCTTTCGTCGAATTTAATAGAACTCTGTAATTCAGAATATGTTGAATTTATCACCAAGCATGTTAACTCAAATCCTTTTCCCTGTTTATTAGTTCTTTTTATAAAATGCCTTCGTCCGATGTTTCTGCTTAACCTGAAGGTCTACGCTTCGTCACTGATGTTGATTCAAAGTTCATGAATAAGGGCAAGTTACTGGTTTTGGATCACTTTAATATATTTTCTCTCTTTTTGGGAATCAGAGAGAGATTTTTGTTACTCTATGTCAAATTCGTGTCACAATTTATTCATCAAACCCTCTGACATGATATTTTAATTATGCAGATATCAACTAAACGATATCTGCAGTGATAATGCGAATATGTTGTATTTACAAACAATATCAATCTAATTATGCCCCATATCGAACCTTTGGACCACCTAGAAGGCAGGAGGGGTCTAACTTCACTCCTTACACACCATTGTTGGTTTAATGATGGTGTCAGAAAACATAGCCTTTCTAAAGTTACTTCCAATAAGTCTCTTAATTTCAAAGAAATAATTCATATACTTGCTGGCTGGGGTAGTCTAGAACCTTGATTCCAATGATATAATAGACTCCCTTTCGGTAATTAACAAAGCGGTGTCTGTTGTTACATCTATATGTGTCGCTATTAAATATGATGATATTTGTAAATATCCTGTCCATGATACGACGGAGTTGATCGAAATCATTTGCTCCTTGAACTAAGAGGACTTAATTTGTCCAATACATTGCAAATGTTTTTACAAAACTATGTATTGTTCAATGACGGTAATGGTTACGTCGCTTGCGCCACAGGATAGCCACCATTGGCACACCTATGTTACGGTATTTTTCAATTAAATCACTCGTCAATAAAGTCAAACACGCGTCTGAGCTTTGTAAAGAGCTTCTATGACCCTTATGCTAGTAAACGTTTGTATATTGCTCGTTGTTGCAAAGTGTCTTCCATCATTTTCAATTGTGTGCTAAATGAAGATTCTTTGGAGTCGATTTCATCGCTTAATGATACTTTTAACAGCAAACTGAGTTTTAGTCTCCATTCGAAATCAGTTGTGCGGTGTATGATGGAATATTAACAAGACACCTCCGCCTGCAACATTGATCATCTCTGAGCAATCTGTCTAGTCATGAACGTAGAACGTTGATCTCTGAAATAGATTTTTTAATAAAACTTGTTCAAGACAGCATTTCCTCCCAATCTTCACTCAGTAGACTAGATTTTAATATTCCTGCAAGAATTTCAAGGGATTTCTATCCTCTTCCGTTGTCTTAATGTAGGAATAGCTATGAACTCTTTTTCTCCTTCTGCGTTTTATAAGAGCTAAATAATGATTGTTATCGTTTATTCCCAACAGATGATTCGAGTGGTAATGAAAAGTCTTTGTTGGTAAACGCGCGTAGCATTTTTCTGATCACTTCTCATATACGGCCTTAATTCGAGAAGCCGTAGTGTGAATAACTACAGGTGGATATATGGTGCCGGACCGTGATCCACTGCAAATGTTTTCCTTATTTTTGATAAATTATTGAGTTAAAGACCCTGATGTACATTAAATGAAATATTCAGATGAGTTAAATGTCATTGCATTCTAGATATTTTAACGTTTTTTCTGTAGTTATTATCCTTTCTTGACTCTGTGTAAGCCAACAAACTGTACTTTTTTACGATATTGTTTGG
Organism: Glossina pallidipes; assembly: GCA_000688715.1. Taxonomy (NCBI): domain Eukaryota; kingdom Metazoa; phylum Arthropoda; class Insecta; order Diptera; family Glossinidae; genus Glossina; species Glossina pallidipes. Next base: position 465,477 of record KK499974.1, read on the forward strand.
TGTCTGCTGTATGTTGTCTATTGTTTTACGCAAACAGATAAAAAAATTGGAAAGCCCTTGTCGTACTCTCTGTTCGAGTGTCACGATCGAACTGAATTTTCACTTATGGAAATATTCTGCTTAACATTTGAGAACCTCGTTCTCAGATTTTATTTTGGTGTTTCTTGTTAGTTCTTTTACCACGCTGCTAAATTTCCCATGAATTTTTTTTAATCTTTCCCTCAACCCTCAGTTGCATAAGCCAGCTTTACTCTTCGAGACCAGAGAGTAAAGCATCGCAAATCTTTGTCTGCGTTCAACATATTGGCGAATTTCGTTCTATACAAAAAAGGAGTAGTGTTATCGTGCAGACTTGCACGATATGTACTTTTCGCAACGATGTTAGTAATTTTCGAATGAATCAACCACCCTTGCTTTGAGACCCTTCATTAATTTGCTGGTGCCGGTTCCTTTCATCGTTCATTCTTGCTACACATGTAGAGAGTGTAATATTTGTAATTGCTTATTAACGACTTCAATATTGCAACGTTTTTTTGAGGATAGAAGAGTACACAAAGAGCAGACGGAACATGACATCTCAACTACGTATGACGCAGTTGAGTTTTGTCAATCGGACGAAAGTGAGGATTTGGATTGACAAAATACGGAAAATGCAATAAAAATTACAGTTTGATATCACAACTCAAATTACAATAGGATTTAATGCAAAGGTTATTCAGTTATATGCAATAAGCTTGCTATAAATTACGAATTGAAGGACTTTTAAACTTTTTAAATCTGCGTCGTCTTGGCATTTGTGTCACAAACTACCTCAAGTTTTATCTCTTAAAAAAGAGTGTAAATTAAATATTTTTTATTACCTTTTATCTTTTAACAAGAAGAATTATTAGATACATATCACACTATTCGTGCAAACAAATAAATTTTTATTTCTTAGCTGTTGTTTAACCCAATTATTGCGCTATACTTAACAACGGACGAATAATAAACGTTGTTCACAGCGCATATGAAGCGAATTTAAATACCAATACTCCAATTGCTTTTTCTGACAATTATTTTTTTTTTTTTGAACAGCGGTCTGTTCAAATCGATTACTGGTTATTACAAGCATTTGGTATTAATCCACAAATTTTTACGCCTAAAATCCCCAAAATAAATTCACCTTTCGTTCACAGGTAGAATACGTAAAAATAACTTTCTCTTGTATCGCCGGAACAAAGAAGAAATGCTGCCGCAAATGCTTTTCATTTTGTGTATTCTATATCACCCTTGCATTTATATAATTTACAACTTTGTTTAACGAAACCATATAACGATAATTCGTTTTTTTTTTTAAGTATGCTTGTTTAGCTTTAACTTACGAGAACCCTCTCTTTATACTTTTACTGCTTATATTTTACCAGGCATCTGTACTGTACTTGTAAATTTCTTATGAAGTTTTTATGAAAATAAGAGTTAAACGGGAAAAATCGAACATTAGATCAAAACGCAAGAATTAATTAACATATTTATGATCAACGTCATGCACACATAGTGTTCCACCAATTCATATATCATATGTGACATCAAAAATTGCAAAATAGACAAAGTTCACAACCGAAATAAAAATGTGCTTACATTTATTAAAAACGCAAATATAAATAATCTGCAGGGTATGTAAATGTGAGTTTCGGTTTGAATAGCTATTTTTAAAATTCTGCCAGATAGTACAAAAATGTTGTCTCACTTACCTGTTGTTTCACGTCTGAGCCTGGTAATGCCTTAGTGAGCACGAATTGTAACAATGGAAACCAACTGCATAAAGCAAATCCCACCTTGATGTCACACAGACGGAATAAATCTACTCTGTTCTTTCTGCTATCAAAAACTTTAGCTAAGAAGAAGAATTATCAGTACTAATTATATGTTCCTTTCGTGGTATTCTGAGTTTTAAATTGATAAAAAAGAAATGAATGATTATCAGAAAATAGAAAAGATTGGAGAGGGTTCTTATGGAGTCGTATATAAAGGTCGAAATAAAATCACAGGACAAATTGTTGCGATGAAAAAGATTCGCTTTGAATTAGACGTCGAAGGAATACCGTCCACTGCTATAAGAGAGATGGCATTATTAAAAGAATTAAAGCACCCGAATATTGTGTGTCTCGAAGACGTGTTAATGGAGGAGAATCGACTATATTTGATTTTCGAGTTTCTATCAATGGACTTAAAAGAGTATATGGATTCATTACCATCGGAAAAGTCAATGGATAGTGAACTAATTCGAAGCTATTTGTATCAAATAACGAGTGCTATTTTATTTTGTCACTGGCGAAGAGTCTTCCATCGTGATCTAAAGCCACGAAATTTACTTATCGACAAAAATGGTATAATCAAAGTTGCAGACTTTGGTCTTGGACGTTCTTTCGGTATACCCGTTCGAATATATACGCATGAAATAGTCACCCTTTGGTATAGAGCTCCTGAAGTACTGCTTGGATCACCAAGATATTCGTGTCCAGTGGATATATGGTCGATTGGATGTATCTTTGCTGAGATGACTACTAGAAAACCATTGTTTCAAGGAGATTCGGAGATTGATCAGTTATTTAAAATGTTCAGAATATTAGGAACACCTACAGAGGAAATATGGCCCGGTATTACATCTCTACCGGATTACAAAACTACATTTCCTTGTTGGTCGTCTAATCAGTTAGCAAATCAACTTGAGAACCTTAGTAGCGCAGGTCTTGATTTGATTCAAAAAATGTTGATTTATGATCCCGTACATCGTATATCAGCGAGAGATGCTCTAAAACATCCATTCTTTGACGGAATTGATATGAAGTTGATAAACTAGTGCAACGTTTGCTCCTTGAATTCATTTTGAATAATATTTAACAAAACAAATTGAATTAAATGATATTTTATTAATAAAATGAAAAATTAGAAAAAATGGATTAGCGGTGTCCCGCTAACTCATAAGCCCTTCCCTCCTTTTCTTAAGAACAATACAAATCCGGCCCACAAAAACACCGTACACTAACGAACGCGGAAGAGACAAGATACAGAACGAAGAAACGTATCTCATGCTTCGCGAATTGATTTCTGGTTGCATTTGTTAAGTCGCTTTTTGAAAAAAAGATTATTTTCATTAAATTATTACGGGCGGAAAAAAAAGAATTTTCGAAACGAAAAGAGAAATGAGTTAATCATTCATTGGTGAATTATCCACATCTCTTGCAAAGCACAGAAAGTACTAATGTGCGTTTGTTGAGATTGAAATATAAACATTTATCGCGAACTCGTGTAGTCTGATGGAACTGAACGATAACAAGTGAGAATTAGTCACGCATTTGAGGGAAAATGGCTACTTATGGGCAAAGGAACGCGACCAGTGATTTTGTGCCATGAGAACGACTACCTTCGAGCAATAAAAGCGAGCAAAGAAGTGAGCTTGAGGGAACTGGCTTCTCTTCATTAGCACTTATCCAGATCGCTGCAATTCTATTTAGTTGATCAAAAGATGCAAAAATGGCTCGATGGCAGTTGTCACTCAATATACCAACTGTCTACCACAAAGTCATCCGTAAGCAAGTCGATGAATAGCAGAAGAAACTAACTATGGTGAATATTTCAATTGTGAAACTTTGTAAAAATGTATTTTAAATATATGTGATTTCTATTAAAAAATACGGATAACTTGTTGCAAACGTTTTGGCCAAGTTAGCATACGACCATTCTGCGAATTAAGATGTATATAAAAAGTCCTACAATAGACTGTTAATGCGTTTCTCATATATACCTAACAGCCGCAAACTATATTACGGTTTAAAAAAATTTTATTTTTAAAGCCCAAGCTTATGAGCGGAAGGCAAACAAAATTTCATTCGAGCAAATAAACAATAAAAATCTATATTCATAAACACCAATATTCAGACGTAAGCACACATTTATACATATATACGAATATATGTGGCGAGCAATATGTGAATTTGTAGCTGAATAAATGCCTGTTAGCACTGATAGTGCATTCATGTAACGGTGTGTGTATTTTGCATACAACTTTCGTATGTACTTTTAGGTACACATACAAATTTTGTATGTAACGGTGTGTATATTTTGCACACAGCTTTTGCATATACGTTTAACACCAATTGTATGTACGTTTGCGTATCATATTTGGCAGCACATATGTAGCTAAGATCATAAAAACAGAAAAAACAAGGAAACAAAATAGTTCCCATGTGCCCATTAGTGGCAAAGGTAGTGACTAAATGTAAACACGTGCACCCACGAAATGCTATCAGTGGTATTCATTGCGGTGTAAAGTGACTCCCAAAGTTGCACTACATGCGATGGTCTGAACGAAAAACATAACCATAATTGTTCATAATAATAACTTGCGACATATCCGTGGTTCTCAACTTTCTCCATTATAAAAACTGAATCGGTATTTTTGTATCCTGGTGCGCTCGCGACGAAATCGATACCTGATAGTCAATTTAGTTTGCTTCACGTAAGACAGAAAAACAAAGCAGAACGTTGTTTATATTTATTTGTTGCTATCAAAATCGAAAATATAAGACTTAGTTCTGCGCCCCGATGAAATAGATAAAAAAAAAAGGCGAAAAAAAACCGCAATTTGCATAAACATTCGAAACTTTTAGTACAGTTATCCAACAACTAAATGACAAGTTTTAGGAGATTGTGCATGTTAAAATCCCATCGCCTTTTTTTATACTATAAATCCCACATTTCAAGAATCACAATTCTTTATAGACTCAAGAGCGGTCTCGCTCATGATAAAGTGTATTTAAAAGTGATCCGTGCTGTAGCATACGATATTTGTGAAATTTGTAATATTAGCGAGTCTGCTGAACATCTAGTTTTTAGATGTCGCAGGATTGATGGTATTAGAGGTTCTTTTGGGTCTTTCACGTTATGTGGTGGCCTGCTCGATTTCTTTGCTGCAAAAAATGTACGTCACCTCGGGGAACAAACTTGCTTCATTAACTTAACTCAACATCCAAAAGAAAATAGTGCAGCAGTGATTTATAAATTCTATCAATATCTAATTAAAAAATTGGAAGTAATATTTGTAAAAACGCTACTGAATGTAGCCACAACTGCTATGAAAGGTGGGAATTGGAAAAGATGGCAAATTGACACCAAAAAATCACCAGAAAGTACAAATAAACCGGCAGTTGGAAAAAATAGTGCACTGAAAGCGCAATTTCTTTTGTCTTTTCTTAGATTATAATGAGATAAAGGCGTTAAGCATAGATTTTTGGTTGATTTCCAGTCAATGCAATTTAATAAAAACTCCACATCACAATATATAAAGCGATAAACACCATTACAAAATTTTAGTAGAAACAAGAAAGTACATTACATTCGGTCGTGATCAAATCTGTTACTCCCATCACCGTTATCCTAACTAAAAAATTTTTGATTTTCTACAATATCGGGTGGGCGCGGTTGACTTTTCCAAGCCGTTTTATTTGACACCCATATCAAAGGGATTGTTAAGAAAAAACTGATTCATAACGCGCGACGTTTGCCATATGCAACTTGGACTGCATTGTGTTCTTTAGGCCCCTGAGTATGTCAAAAATTTGACGTCGTCATCATAGTGTCGTCGTAAATAAAGGTGTGCGAAAAACTTGTTCAAGATTTTCACATTTTGAGGTGACCGAAATATCGATACAACTTCCCATTTGACTTCCCTTTTGGCGATCGCCATTTTGAACATAGAAAAAATTTTCTGTTTAATCCATCATTAAAAAATGAACTGTTTAATCCATTCAGAGTTATTTGCAGAAACCTAAATAAGGTCTATAACTTTATCTCTACATCGCACTCTTCAAAGTCTATCAAAACAAGTTTGCTTGCCTGTGTTGTATTTAAACTAACTTTCAATCTTAACATCTCATTATGATTCCCAACTGGTTGTTTACAGTTATTGGTTGCCATGGCTTAAGGGTTCACTTGCAACTTGGACCTGTACATACATGAATTATTTTATTTTTATTTTTTTCTTAACTTCTTAGAGTCGATTGAATTCAAAGTTAATTTATTTCAGTTAAGCTTAACGTGTAAGTAAACAAATGTATAAATAAAATGTATATGGAACAGTTGTTTCAAAATACGGGAATACATAAGGATTTGTCTTGAAAACGGTCGTACTAAATACATATTTAAAAATATTCTTAAGCCAGCAGAATTCAGTGTACCAAACTTTAACAATATGGAAAGAAAGTTGGTAATTGGTGGTTCACCACATGGAATAATAAACAGACATGAAGTAGGCGAGAGTGCAAACGCACTGAAATCGATTCAGAACAGTGTTCTGAATTGATGAGTTTAAAGAATTCTGGGTCTATCCTCAGTCTTCCTGATCGCGTGGGGTTAAATTTTCTCCCGCACTTTGACAGGATTCGACTGAAGCTGACTACAATTATTGGGCAACTGCGTCGTGTTCTCAGGCCTGACTGGGGTTTGGACAGACGTGCTGTTCGTGTCATATACCGCGGTCTCCTTGTTGCATGTACAACGTATGGTGGCCCGGTATGGTATCGGGCAGTCATGGCTGCCTGGGGACAGCGGAAAATTCTAAGCTGCCAAAGATATTGCTTACTGGCGTGCTTACCTGTCTGCCATACAGTTTCGACCGACGCACTGCAGACTTTAATGGGGGCACCCTCTCTGGATTTTGAGGCTTTGTGTGTGAATGCGGCTTACAGGTTAAAGAGGGGGCTGTCCTTACAACCAACGGACGGACTTTATTTTGCGGGGGTAGAGAGAGAGGACTTGACGTACAAGGAACGAATTAGAACTTTGAAGGATCACGTCTGTGTCTTGTGGCAAGCTCGCTGGGATAGCACTACCAAAGGGCGAACGACTTATCAGTTTATTAGGGATGTCTCGTTTGTGGGAGACTCCCCTAATTTCAGTTTTATTCTTTACTTAGGTTTCCTACCCACGGGACATGGTTCGCTAAATCATTTCCTGCATCTCAGGGGTTTGTCTGTTGTTGGGTCGTGTTCTTGTGGTTGTCCGTCTGAGGATTGGAAGCATGTGCTCTGCGAATGTTCGCTCTATTCCGACATTAGCGACTTACTTACTATGGGAATTAGAGCGGACGAGGACGATTTCATTTTTAAGAAAGCTCTCTCTGAAGAGGTTTATATGCGAAACTTGAACAGGTTTGCAACCGGTGTCTTTGAGAGATGCACCGCTGTGCGCCTACATAACAACAACTGAGTCTCTGAGTGGATTCTTTGCATCTTGCTTTTCGACCTTAGCCTTTCAACCTGTCTCACATTGACCCTTAGGCCACCAGTCCGAGAGGTATGGACCTAACTGGTATGTAGCCATATGCTACCCAAAGTCGGACCTCAGACTTTTAAAACAATGACTGTACCACAGGGGTCAGGTTGCCCTGAGGATCCCCTCTGCGTGGAATTACTGGCTGCAGTTTTTGCTGCAGCAGAATCATCGTAGGTCTTCTACCTGGCTGCTGGGAACGGCCCTTCGGGGAGTTCCGTGGTGGCGGTGGTTGCCCCAAAATCGCGGGAACATTAAAAATTTGAGGTGTTAGATAGGCATCGTCCCCGTCAGAGGGAAGGGTATGCCATACACATGCCCTTGATTTGGAACTGCTTGGGAGCCTCCCTGCTACCAGCGGGGCGTGAGTGACGATTTCTCACTCTGTGTGCCATCGGGCACCGTAGGGTTAAGCCTCCACGGCAGGAACCTACGTTAACGCCCTGTCACACGTCTGATCGCGTGGGGTAATAATAATAAAAAAATAGAATACTAATACGTAAGATATTTTGCAAATTTAAAATTTTCACAATAAAAAAATTGTTGGCACAAGATTCATTAAGTCTGCTATGTGTTAACAAGTTTTTCCATTAAATTGAAAAATTAAACACCTTTCCTTTTCGTTTGTATCACATATGGTAAACTCCTTTCAAGTTCAGTCACATGTCTCTCAAAGCACAATAATATTACGTTGACCTTCGTATCATTCCCTTCATCCCTGCTTTGCTGATAGCTACACATATGAGAAGGCTATGGTCTTTGCCTATTTGTCGATTTGTGAGATAAATGAAAACCATTTGTGCGGATGTTGTGCATTTTCTGCTAAAGTACTTTCATGTGGATTTGTGTCGTGTGTGCCAATCATTTGGTGCAAACCAATCCACAACCGCACGAATCTCTCGTCGTGGGCATTGTAGCAAGACTTGAGATATTTAGAATGATTCCTACATGTGACATATCTCTCTTGAGATTGCAAAACGAAAATAAATTTATTTTTATTTGTTTGTCATACATGCCAACATAACATACGAGCTGTGAGGGCATGAATTAGAAAATAATAAGAAAACAAAAAACTATTTCTTGATTACATGTGCAGTGAATATTTTCCAGTGAATGTTTGGATATTCCATTCAAGTATTAAATTTTAGGCTGATATATCTATGCAACAAGCAAAACGTAAAAGAACAAAATGCTTTTATATTTTTAAATGTTATGAATGAAAACAAAAGAAAGCTGATAAATGTATAATGTTTTAGTTGATATTTATTATGCATGTTTTGTCAACGATATCCCCCATAATTAGGTCAACTAAATAGAAAGCATTTGTGCCTTAAGTGAAGTTTAGCAATTCTAGAAAAAAGGAAGGATTGTAACGTACAACATAGTTTTATTATTTCTTTTACACAAACGCCTTGAGTAGCGCACGCAGGGTTTTGCCCCGGCTTATTTTCGTCAGCAATAGGGACAGTCCGACTTATCGCTACTTGAATGCATTTGTCCTAACAATTATATTAAAGTCATGCATGCTCAAGGAAATCACGAGTTGAACAGGCAGATATAGAAAAATCGGAAAGTTAAATGGACCCGCTGGTAAGGAACACGGACAGCAGATAATAAAGACGGAAAAGTAGACGGACGTTTTGGGTTTCTTTTTATGCCATCTGGCCTATTATAAATCAGCATCAGATATCATTCCACATGGACTGTAGTTCTTTTTAATTAAGAAAAATTAATATATCGAGAATTAAGCTTCACGTAGGAACATATCTATAATATTTTTTGTCCTCAATCAAAAAACAATTACAGAAATCAACCTTATTTCTGTTTCTTTGTCGAGTTATTTTATGTTCACAAAAGCGGAATACAACACTAAATGGTTATACAATTTGCTTGTAAAGAGGGGATATTTTTTTATAAATATTTTTTTCGTGTTAAATTATGTCAATTTTTCAATTTTTATTTATTTTTTTTTTTTTTTTATAAAAAGAAGTAATAACTAAATATATTTATAATGAGAGAAAATTAAACGGCTTGCCGAGCGTGTTTCCTTGATGGAAGTCGTCATAACATTGTGACGTGATAGTTTATTACCCGATATTGTGCGAGTCAACTAAGACGCACCAGGGTCCACGTTACCAAAAATTTATATTACGGACAGTGTTCTCCGTCACCTGTGTCGTCAATTGAAACACCTTCGTTGTACTTAACCTCGATTTTATTCGCGTAATACAAAATGATTATTGTAATACCCGCTATTGATTTGGCAACCAGCTCTATAAAAAGTTATCGTTTCATAGGTATATTGAATATACCTGTTCATGTAACATATATGTTAAAACCACGGCTAATATAGCAGATAAAGTAAATATAGATATATGCGTATGTATCTTTACAAGCATTAGAGAGCTAATTATATATAACTACATATATATATATAATGATAATATATAAAATAATATTAAATAGTGTAGGGCGGCAATATGAGGGATGCCCTAGTTTCCGCATCACAACATGCGCTTGAAGAGAATAAAACAACATTGACAGCTACTTAAACTTCTAATAATTTTATGAAACGGTCATGAAAGATGAGAAATTGTAATATCAACCGTAACTAAGTAACAATTTTAGTGTACCTGTAGACAGGTAAGTGATACTGCGACATGTGTTTGTTTTCCACTTTAAATTTCTGGCTGTCTGATGGTTTTGATGAAATTGATAACAAAACTTGTAAAATTTTTTCAGGAAACTATATTCAGGCATTATAATAAGTTTTTCGGTCAAATCAGCACTAACGGCTTTTCTAAAAGAACTTGAAAACTAGTTCAGGGTTTGTCGGATATGAATAAACTAAATGAAGACACAATTCCGAAACAGATGCTTAAATATTTCTTTATATCCTTACATCACTGTAAGAAAATGATGTTCGTTCGTAACATAATCTTTTATACCCGTCTCCGTTTCCCTAAAAAAAGCCTTAAAATAAGAAAAATCAAATTTTCATACCTTATAATATTGAGTGGGAAGCGACCAATTTTTTTTAATTTCCGAGTAACGTTTATATGATGGAAATTTATATGGCGTACGTGATGTACCTTATGAATAATAAGCAAAAATCACGGAGCAAAGCGGCTCACACTCGTTTTTGGATAGGTGTGTGTGCATTAATCGGTTTGGACATTTTAAAATTTGTTTGCTCATTTGCAGGCGAGATCTTACTTTTTTCGAACGGGAGAATGTTTATCACAGATATTGGAAAGTTTGGCAGGCTAACAGGTCGACAGACACACAGGCGGACACGCTTAAGTGAATTCCAAATTTGAACGTGGTCAAGAATTGATGTACTATACAGAGTTTAGGGGTCAATCATTTCATTTTTATACGGCTGCTAAAGCATTCCCCATAGAAATATATGTTTAAATTTTTTGTAGATTTACCTGCGGCAATTTATGAGTAGTGGGCAACAAAACAAATTTTCTATTCATTTTGAGAAAAGAGCTATTCTCACTTGACGTGATTCTGCGGTCGTGTCCTTCGACTGATTTGACCCATTTTCAATAACCACCTGTGTGCAAGAATGTTTCTGCTAAATGTGAAGTCGCTAGCTTCATTTTTACGGCCAGGAGAATGTTTACAACAGATTTCACACAGACGGACATGCTTAAAGCGATTTACAATTTGATGTCTGGAAGTTGCAAACGATTTAACAAAATGAATATAATCCTCATCCTTTGGTGATGATTATAAAAAGAGACCATGCGAAATGCTCAAAATAAGAAGCGAAGTGCAAGCAAAAATATCGCTAAGTTAAAAAGTGCTGCGAAACCGTACTCAATGCAAAAAGTTGGCTTAGGTACTATAAAAATTTAAGCAAAAATACTGCTGCGTCGAAAACGATTAAAAAATTGGAAGAGGAATAAATCTTCATATTCCGTCTAATAGTAAGCACTGCAAACAACACTTAAGTCTGCAATCAACACTTAACACCAGTGATAACCTGCATTGCCGTGCGAATGCAGTTGATATATTTTCGATGTGATAACTCGGTGGCTTCCGGTCGATTTATATTATAATATTTTATAAAATGATCGAATCCAGAACCATGTTGTAATATTTGATTGAAAATCGTGTCATATTTTTTTTGTTTGTCCGAATGGTGCCGCTTCTATTCGCAATGCCACACTTCACAAATTGTATGCGTGTGTCCTTCAGGATCGTAGCATTCTAGACTGTTTACGTTCACATCGTTATCTTCTCTTTTTTTAAAGCTTGCCATCAGTATTTGCAGCCAAATTATGAATCTAGTATTTTAGAAGCTCTTCTACCTTCGCAATTTTCATCTATTTTATAGGACACTCCTATCATGTCGCAGGAGGGTTAGTATTTATTCCAGTTACATGGCGGACATCATAACGCGCATAACGTTTATATATACATCTGTATACATTTATATTCAAAACATTTATAAGCTTTGTTAAGCTTGAAACAAAGAACCTAATGGTCACAATGAACATTTTTTACACACCTTTGCAGAAGAAGAAGATATTATAGTACCTTTCCTATAATCTGTTAATTTACTAAAAGTATACATATATGTGTATATATATATCTATATTTACAAGTAATAAGAAATATATATATACAGAATAAATAAATTGATAAATGCAGTATAATAATATATAAGTGTGTAAGAAAATATGAGAGAGGGTTTATATATATATATGTAGGAGGTAATGCAAGATAATGTAGACACTTACGAGTACGAGAGTAATAATAAAAGCGTAAGACTGAGGGATCCAAGATAAGAATGGGAAATATATACAGGAAGGAGGGAAAAAATATCGTATAGAAACGAATAATAAAAAAAGTATGCATATGTAGAACAGACTGAGATTAAGTGTGGAAACAAAACGACCCTGGCACTTTGGTCCGCACAAGATGCATGTAAGAACCTTTTCTTCTGCATTTTTTGTTTTTTTTTATTATTTAAAAAAATATTTCCCAGCACGGTAGTAAGTTGAGACAGTGCAGTTGCGTCTAAGAGAACAAAGATTTATTTATGAATTCAATTAAAAAACACAGCGAAATATTAAAGAATGTAAAGTGTTTTCTGTGATTAAAATAATTTCTCTGCTCCTTGTTTTACCTTAACATACTCTCACACTATTGGTCGTACTTTAACATATTATTAGCCATAAGAGCATCTTTACAAAAATGTCGAAAGCTACTAAAAGAAAGAATTACTTCACATAAATCTCTAAAATTGAACGATGCCCTTATCTTTAAATTACTTTTATTTTTGTGCAAAGCCAAATGCAATAAATTTTGTTTGCTTATAATGAAAGTTTTAAATTTATTTTAATTACATGTTATTGTAAATCAATGAGAAAGCAAAACAAGTAGCTAATAGAAATGTTTTTCCTTTAAGAAAGAAATAAGAAAACACTGATAGTGATTGTAAGAAATAAGAAGAGTATATAATCTTCACAAAATAAAGATTTAATAAGAAGATTTAAGAAAAATCCGCAGAGGAAATAAAATAATTTCAGAAGTTTGACTTTATCGAATGGTTATTTAAAAAAAATTAATGGTAGCCCCGTTAATATATATATATTTGAATTGTAAGAAAGTTAGGATGCCTGAAAATATATAAATATAAAGCTTTCAGTAGTAAAAAATCAGATATCTTGTTGAAAAAAGTTGCAATCGCCAAACGTATTTTTGCAGAATATTTCTGGCTCGATGAGCTTTCATTGTGTTATTATTTTATCAAATGAGTGCGTTACCAACTCCATATTGGTGACTCGGCGAACAATTTTGGATATTGTTGGTGACGAATCTGAAAAAATAGTAACTTACCGCTCCAGCCAAGTAATAACTTACGTGCCGTAGTAAAAGTAGCACCTTTCTGGAAAACTCTTTTTCTTTTATCGTCGATCCATTACTGGATGCAGGTGATCACATTTGACATAACATAATATTATTGCCTAAGTCATACTATTAAGTAAGGCCAAAAATCTTCACAGCTCCGTGCTGTGTGTATAATTTCATCGATTGTTGTCAATCCTGTCCAATTTTGAATATTATGCAGCCACATTTGTTTTCTACCCAAGCTTCTACGTCCTTAAGTGTATGCTATAAAGCAGATAGAGATAGAGTATGCTTCACGTCGTGTGCGGTTTTTCGATTTTAATTCATTTTAATAGCTCACGCTCAGAATTTATTCTTGTCAGGACTTCAAAATAGGAAATGTGACCTACCCACGATATCTTTAGAATTCTACGGCAACACCACATCTCAAAGACTTCCAGTGAACTGCTACAGCTATATTCCGGAAAAATGTCAGTTGATTTACTGTAACCTTTATGGTGATGATTTAGAGGAAACTGTCCAATAGGTGCTTAGAGACCTATGAACGGTTTTGGTATATAATAGGCATATATGTATTAAATATAATTAATCAGTCAAAGTGTCAGCTGGTGATTCATAAAGAAGGCATTTATAATGTGCCAGCATGTGTAATTTATTTTGAGCTTAATATGCACATGTGCGAACGAATTTAATTGCTTACCATTATGAATATGCGCTCATAACTTGGTAACAATTTAGCAAACGAAATGCGTATTCATAACAACGTATACAGTAATGAGAGGTAGAACAAAGTGTATATAAAACTGAAAACCGATTTTTAATCCGCAATGGTGTCGCAAAACAGAAACAATCAACTCACCAACCCTTCACTCTATCGAAGTATCACGTTTGTCGCTTTGAATTAAGGTTTCAAATTTTGGTGTGCAGTTTTACATACATGATTTTTTCAAAAAATTTACGGAAACATAATGCCATTATAGCACCTACGATCGAGAACTACAAGCAATATATTCTGGGGTAAGCATCTATGGAAGTCACAAACTTCTTCCATAAATGGCCATAAATTCGACAAAGCTTCAAAAACAAAGTACTCACGTTAGATATGGTATAGGAAAAAATAATATACCAGCTTAGACTTAGAAAATTTATTTCAATGCTCACCAAACATTCTTTCTAAAGGAAACCTAACTTAAACTTCGACTTTGTGATTGCGCTACACTTGTTATATGTTTGCACATACGCAAAAATTTCGCAAAAAATAATTTTCAATTATATATAACTTGTCACATCCTGGTTCAAAATCTTCAATTGAAACTATCACGGAACTGTTCGTTTGGGCTTCAATGGACGCAGACATATCAATGAACATATGAAGTATATTTTGCAAATCCCGTCAAAAATCAAAAATTGAGAGACACATCGAAACGGCAATCGATAAGGTAGAGATCCTCCGAGAATGTTGTAAACATATAAACATAGACATCATTGAGTATCAATTCCTTCTCAGAAAATTGCAGATATTGTCTTATATGTATTGACAGACTCACAAAATGGCTGAAAACTATGACTTTGCGAGACACTATTGCTGAACCAGGTGCTAACAGTTTCCTTCATGGCCGCGTTTCTAGTTATGGTATACCAACATAAATTGCAACTGATCAAAGCCGAGAGTGTGGGTTGAGAAGTTTGCTCAATACTGGAATATGTATATTGTGTGGTTTCCTTCCTATAGGTGTTACGTAGAATCATTTGAATCAATTCAAAAGCAATTCTTCCTGTTTGCCTTTAGGGACTTGGATTGAGACCCGCTTGCCTCCTTATGAGAATAGGTCGCTTCTGTTATCCTTACCGTCACTTGAGAAACTTAGATTTATTCTTGGTTTTTCCTTCTTAACTAAGGCAATTGATGACATTATCGATTCGCCCTCATTACTTGATGAGATAAACTTTAATGTCCCTAACCGCTTCTCTAGCCAGATTATTTTCATTAAGCTTAGTCAATGTAAATATAATTATTAGCTCTTTAACTGG
>KK499975.1:0-51596 GCA_000688715.1 Glossina pallidipes
GTCTCTCTGTCCGTCGTTGTCTGTCCTTATGTTGTCTGCCTGCTTATGAAATGTATTATATATATATCTATATATATATATATATATATATATATTTATATACATGTTTATGCGCTAAGAGCAAAAGAGAAGAAAATTTAAGAGGGTATCGTTGTATTATTTTCAACATTCATCTCATCATGCATTTGTTATGTTTGGCCATTAGGCATGAAATTGTTCAACGAGTATTCAATCATTCAAAGTTTAGTATAAAAAGACTCTTTCTATTCTACTCATCCTTTAAAAGTTGGACAATGTACTAATTTTGTCAAAGTGTTTGAAACACTTGGAATGGTTGCACTCCGTCTGTCTTTACGATACTCCGTTTATCGGTTATTGCTTTCTTGGTCCTACGAGTTGATGCAGAGTCTTCCCCTTACCTGCAGTTTTTCTTCCCGTTACCTTTGTAAAGCATCCGCACCTGGTTAGGCAAAGTGAGCTAAAGGAGAAATCGTTTGATTCAGAAAACAGAGAAAATTTCACTTAAAAATAGGTTTCATTGAAGCCCGTAACTTAATCTTCCAGTGGAAATTTTCAATTCAAGGGAACGTTAATAAATCGCAAATTCGTATGAGAAAACATATTGAGTGGTATTTCGAGTATTGAGTGGTATTTCACATTTAATTACCAAAAACTAGGAGTTGCCTACAGATGTAAGCAGAACAAGTAAAAATACTCTAGTGTGGCCACCCTACCCTCCAGCATGTTGCTTAATGCTGTTATTCCCATAACAAATTTTGAAAATAGGTTTTTATATGGAAATTGGTCGAAAAAGTGGTCCGATCCGAACCATTTTGAATAGCCTTTGTTCTTCGCCCAAGGCAAGTCAGTCTACCAAATTTCATTAAAATATCCCAGAAATTGTCTCCTATAGGTTTAGCACAAAAAAACAAGACAGCTAGACGGACAAATGGGCAGACGGATAGACAAGCTTAGATCGATTCAGTAAATAGGTGCAATAAAAGGTTAGTCTACCTCCGATTTTTCTGACCGTTGCATACATCTGCACAAACCGTACGTGTCCTTGTACTACGAGTGATGTAATATATAAAAATTAAGTTCGTTCAGGATTAATCTTAAATTACGACTTGATTTAATTATATTTCTTTTGTTCATCCAAGTCTATGTTTTCCGGGTTCCTGAGTTAAACAACCATCATTTGGATCATTTTTGACTATGACGACAATCCAGTTATGTGCAAAACTAAAAATCAAAATACCGTATCAGCACATATTTTCCATAGCTTGGGAACCAAGGTTGGCCTAAGTCTGGTAATAAATTCGCATAAAATTTTTTTGTAAAAATTTTGTTTTTTGCGCGGTTTGAGTAAACGCCACGCCTACAAATAACAAAAAGTCATTGCACGTGATTGAATAATAATCGAAGAATTGGAGATTTTTGTAATTTTGATGTTGATTTTAATTATAAAAAAAAAAGTGATGTGAGAAGCTAGCTATTGGTTTGTTTTGCTGCCACATTTATTTATAAGGTTTTATATGAATATTTACGGGGGATAATGTTATCTGTAAGAAGTAGGAATAAAAGGGCAGTCAGGTGGTCGGACTTCGAATGTATTTATAGTTGATCGGCCAAAATAATAGAAAAATTTGCTTTCAATTTTTTGTGCTTTTTTTTTCCTTCAATCAAAGCTGAAGCATGTAAACCATCCCTTAAAAATACCGACCCGAAAACTGTTTGACATTTGCAAGCTGTGTTAAATACGAATGGTGGGCAGACTAATTCCGGAAAGGAGTGCAACAGATAGAAAGGACAAAACGTTTTTCTAAAATCGTCGGTTTGCAATACTTTTGTAATATCGAGTGTCAAAGGTCGTCTTGTTATAAGAACATAAGAGAACATAAAACCCTTAGTATGTATAAACTCGTATGGTTGTAAGATGTCAAGGAAAAAAACATTTAGGTGTAAAAGCGATGCGAGCGGAGGATGAAAATGTGACTAATTAAAGGTTCAGGAGGCCATAGCTATTAAGTGTTTAAAAGCAAGAGAGAGTTAAGAAATAAAGATTTAAGCAAATAAAAGTTATGTTATAACGTTTATTGAAATTCCTAGGTTTTTGCTTATTGGACCACATCCGTCTTGGACACTTATGTTCGAATCTACGCGAACAGAAATGAACTGCGAGACCCGGTTAGTTAATCTCAGCACAGAAAGTGGATGCATACATATGCAAAGTGGCAGAGAAGACAACTCATCGGAATTTTGTTTGTTATCACGACTGATAACTGAAAGAAAAAATCAAGAATTCAGCGAACCTAAAGTGCGATGAACAATCTGCAGCTGTCTGCTTACTTTAGGGTAAAGGGCTTAGAATATCCCTATTAATAATTAATGAAAAAAATTGCACCCGATTATGGCTCCTATCTATTAGGCTCAATAGAGATAACTGCCATAAGCGGAACTTGGCTTTCTTTGGATATCCATCTGCTTCTTACAAAAATTTTCAACCGCAATAATGTGAAGCCACAATTTTTACTCTATGTGATTTTGTTGAGTAAAGCAGATGCAAAAGGGGCATAAAAAATCTAATTAGGGGAAATGAGAATTGAATCTATGTATATGACTCGGAAGCAACCAAGAGTCATCAAACATCAAGATAATGCTAACGGTTTTCTTCGATTATCGTGGTCTTGTGCATTATTTTTTTTGAGTGTTTTGAAGGCGATCAAAGGCGGCCAAGTTGATTTGGAAGAAGACGTTTCATCAACCATTTCAGAAGTGATTGCAGTTCTTGGATAGCGTTAAAATTATTTTTCACTTATATGTTCTTTCACTAGAACAATTCCTGCCTACGCTTACTTTTAGCTAAGTAACTTTCATATGCCGTTTGGATCAATCAACTCTCGCTGATGAAACTATTATGTTATCCCTGTAAAATTTCATTATGGCAATCCTGTACGATTCTCGATTATCTGAAAATAACTGATTTTTACAAGACTTTTTTCACGTCAGCATTACACCATGCAAAACGTTCTGCATGGCCCGAAGAAAATGGAAATTAGAGGAAGCAATGTGCAGATAACCCGCCTCCTCCTCAAATGTTTCCAGTCAAGTTTTTTTTTAATTTTTGCCGACTCATCAGAAATTTATATGATGACCTGTCATTGTTGTGATGGAAGACAACCGCTTACCTACTGACCAAAACTGGTTGCTCATTTGCACGCTTTAAACCCCTTAAGTATTGACGGTATCAGCGATCAGCTGAATAGTTTAGAATAATGGGGTTTTGGGGTAAAACGGCCTGGAGGAGCAAAAAGTTCGAGGAGAATGAATTGCAAAACTCATTTGAGGACAACCCATCGCAAGGCCTCAAAGACCTTTAGAACAACAATTTAGCAGTTGATGATTCAACTGTTTCTAAAAGTTTGTACGGGATGGGAAAGGTCCAAAAGGAAAGAAAATGACTACCATACGAATTTATTTCGGACCATTTCAATATCGTGGTTTCAGTGACAGTCAGACAAAAAAGAAAAGAGTTTTCTGACGCGTATTGCGACTGGCAATTTGAAGTGCAAAAGGTCATGGGTTAGTTAAGAGGAAGAACCATCCACATCGATACCAAGGCGGAATATTCATTGGCATAAAGTTTTTCTGCACATATGGTTGGATCAGTAAGCTGTAGCGTATTATGAGGTGCGAAAGTCGAATGGAACTGTTAGTGCAGATGTCTACCGACGACAGTTGAACGCATTCAACGATGTATTGTTGCAAAAAAGGCTAGCATCGGTAGTTAACAGACGCAAAGACACCCTCTTCCGTGACATGGCTCAGATACATGTTGTAAGAGTTGTCAAGAATACACTGTTTGAGGTCTGCCGCACCCAACGTACTTACCAGATATACCGCCCTCTGACTAACACTTGCTTACACAGCATGGCTTGGTTGGCACGCAGTGTCGAAATACTGAAAATGTTCGAAAATGGTTCGATGATTTGATGGAAAAAGTTGTAATAGATGGTCGAAGATTATTGCACCAATTTTTCTTAATGAATGCCTTGTTCAAGTGAACAAATGATCAAAATACATGCAAACCTCTAATAAAGTTGTCACAAAGAATCGAAAGGGGTGAATAGCTTATAATTCAGTGTACATTGGTCACGTTTTAGTTAAGACGGGGTACATTTATGTCAATTGTACATAATAATACCGGAGTGTTTATTCTTCCGTTTGGTAAACCACGCATAAAGGTAATCTCTAAAAAGAATCTACGCGTTTCTAGCGAGGATGAGTCAACAGACCCGACTCAATGTTCATAGGGTGGCAAGAAGCTCGTGGGATCCTGCCCAGATTATATAGCGCAAATACTGAAAACTGTTTGTGGACTGACTTAGCTGAGTCGATATAGCTATTGAAACTATTGAAGCGCACTCAAGGACGGGCCTGACCACACTCATGGGTAAGCTTTTCTTTACATAAGGCTCATTGAATGCATTCAACCACCGCTTAATGAAGTCCACCAAATTTTTTCCTTTTATTACCTGTAAGCTTCATATGTAACGAATTTTTTGCAAAAAGTTCGACTTATTATCAAAACGTACTTACTTTTCACTAAACTAACAAACGTCATAACGCTTTTTTTTCATTATCTATGTGGACTGTTACCTTTCACACACGGCATGGTACGGCTTGAAAGGGTTAATGTTCAAAGAGTTAAGCGATTCTTAAAACCATCTATTGGGAGAAAGTTTTATTTCGCCTATTATTCGGAAAATAACTTAATTAGTTATTTAATGAGTAAAGAGAAGTCTTATGTCTTGTCAAGATAGCGGCAAAGAGTGATCTGAAGAAGAAGAAGGAGGAGGAGCAGGCTTGCACAAAAAAAGTTTAGAGAGAATTTTTGCGTTTTGTCAAAATCAACTTTAATAAACGTTTTTGATTTAATGAAGCAGAAATCAACAACTTTTAATTAACTTAAACGCAAACAATATGATCTTAAGACAATTAAAAAAACAAATGATTCAATAAATATTTCAATTAAAATTTGTTTTTATAGTTGCTCTTATTCTTCGGTTCGTTCATTGGGTGTCAAAAGCAAGAGCGATAATAACTCTTTCCATTAGTACTTAGAGAAAGAAACTTATTTAAGTTTTAGTTGTGCTTGATGAAAACACACACACACACACACACACACACACACACACAAAAAAGCAACAAAAGCTTTTGAAACTTGTGGTGCAAGTTAATAAACGATAATATAATTAAGTTAATGCTCTATCCAAGTACTAATGCACACACATACATATAAATGTTTACATTTGTTGCTTGAGCTTATCTTCTCAGTGTGATGTTGTGAGACTGGCTGCTGGCTGCTGGATGCGATTTTGTTTTTGTTTTTTTTGCAATTTTTTTTTTTTTTTTGCTTTTCTACATACATTTCAGGGAAATGTTAAAATGTGTAACGAGACATGAATCGGAAGTTATTGTTCATTTGTTATCGTACATGTTATGTAGAATTTTAAACAAACGGCAAAACATCAAGTTTTTCTTGTCATTCGGTTTATAGGTAAAAATAAAAGAACGCACACCCACACACACACACACATTTATATATATATATATATAATACACATACACACACACACACATATATATATATATATATATATATATATATATGGGTAGACAGACAGACAGACAGTTAGACAATATAATATCTACACGATATTGTATTTGTAGGGACAACTGTTGCTGTATGCGAAAAAGCTTTTTACGAAATATTCAACACATAATATTATCATAACGGTATTGAAACCTCAACGGAAACAACGTCAAACTTTGTGATATCAATACCAAGACTCTTTCATACTCGTACACACACACACACACACACACACACACAAGCTTCTTTACTTACACATGAAGCGCACAAGCACATATAAAAGTTTAAAAAACAAAACTACAGTTTATTTTACTTTTGTTTGTTGTCTGTTCTATGGTTGTCGTGTAGGTGCAGTTGCGTATGAGTATATGGAGGGGCTTATGGGCAAAACTTCCTGCTAACTTTCTTTAAACATGTTTGTCAGGCTTGTGTGCCTGTGGAATTGTATTTTTATATTCACCATCATTGCCTGAGAGTATATTAATGTTACTATTGGCTTTGAACAGTCAGAGATGCACTTCATTACCGTAAAGCATAAGCGATATTAATTGGTGTGGGTGGGGTTATGAATCGATTTAATTAATTTGACTATGAAAGATAGAATGAAAGAGGGAGAGAGAGAGAGAGAGAGAGAGAGAGAGAGAGAGAGAGAGAGAGAGAGAGGGAGAAAAGTGCAAAATTACGATGATCTCTGCACTCACTAGCTAAGCGCAATGGTCTCGTTCGCCGTTCGAAATAGTCCCACTTTCAAATGAAAAGTACACAAGCCTATCCGCCTTACCCCCTCTATCATTAATTCTCTCTCTAATTAGGAACTTAGTTCAGTAGTTAAAAAAGCTTACATTACCTTAATAACGATAGCCTATGAATTATTAAATGAAAGACTTCCTTGATTCTATTGCCGATGGATTCATAACTGCTAAGCAATTTGGTTGAGGTGCTGGGTATTCAGGATTCGTTTCGAAGCCAATGCAATTCTCGTCGTCGTTTTAAACGTGAATACGTGCATGCGTGCCTTACACTTTATATAAAAATATAGATGTAACTTCACTTAACACCTCAAATAACAATACCAACCTGTTGAACGTATTCTTTGTTTGTTATGTTGTTTTGCAAACAACAATAACAATCAGAGAAAAGTTGAAAAACTTTTAACCAGGTTTTGTATTTCTGTTTAAATTTGAATTGAAAACATAAGCAGACACCTACAAAGACACCATACGCCGAGAACTTTGTAATGAACTTAATGTCTTGTTTATATTATTGAAAGCTGCACTAAAGCATTTCTTTATTTTTTGTTTTTTTTTTTTTTGAGAATAAAAGGAAATTAAAAAATATATTTGATTTTTAACCAAATTTTTTAAACGTTTTTATTGAAAGAGATCTTAGAGCATGTGTAAGATATTAAGCCAACTTAAGATTGTAAATCAAGAAATTCAGAGGCAATGTTCTCTTTCAATATTGTATACATAGCGGTATATAAATAGCTTTACATACCACTTTGGGCCGAGTTCTTTAGGTGGCTGAAAATATTGATTTTTCAAATCTAGTCCGAGCACTGGTGTTTAAATCTTTAATGGGTTGTTGTTCGAAATTTCGTCTTTTGAGGTGGCCGTACCATTAACCAATGCCCAAGGGATTGACTTCAAAATTTGTCTGCACCTTCGTAGTATTACTATTGGTCTGGTTTGGCCGATTTTATACTTGATTGCGTTTTTCAATCAGTTTTTCTCCCCCTAAAATTGACGCTATTTTTTATATTAATATTTGAAAAGAATTCAGTCTTTTTTTTTTCTTTTAAGTTAGAAATTTTTGATTCATAGGAATATGTTTACGGCGACTTTTTCATCGTATATAGTTAGAGAACAGCCGATATTAGTTTCTATTTCGTTTTAGCCCTCGTGTGATTAACGTATTCCTTGCCCTTGCCTTTTGTACAAAACACAAAAAATGATGGGACGAAGGAGACCGTAGGTAGGGCTGAGTGAAGAATAGCCAAGCGCATAAGATCAGAAGATAAGTTCGAATGTCCGGTTCGAATGTCCATCTGTCTTTATAAGGATTTATGAGGGTGTATTTCTCAAGTGTAACGACCTGTGGAATGTTTGTTGGATATAAAGCGCAGTATCCGTAAAAAACTTATTTCATTACTTAGCTGGTCTTGTGTTAATAAATTTCAGAAAGTTGTTATATATTCTTGCCCGCAAGATAATAGCTTTAACTGTACATTATGTTCCTTTCTTAATTTGTTTATCAACATTGCGAAAAGCTCTTCAAAATGGTAGGAAACTTTATCGATGAAGCAATCGTAATACTTAGCCGCATAACACCAAAGAAAAAATCAAATTCCAATTCTTCTATCAACAATTAAAAGAAAGTGTCGGTGCAAAGGCCCTATGCTAACTAACTACTTCCATATATATCCTTGCATTATGTTTTTCTTTTCTTTAAAAACTGCAGAACCGATCGTCCGCTGCTAATATTATTCCTTTTACAAATGACTTAAACACAATTTCGTGGTAGATGCAATTGTCTTCTATCGAGGCGAGGAAACGCTATCATTATGACAGGAAATAAAAAATACGAAACCCACATTGTACGATATGCATAAAGAAGAGAAAAGAATGAGAAAGAAAAGGAGAACAAAGAGAATGTGTAGAACAAAAGAATTGACAAACAAGGAACAAAGGAACAAAAGAGGGGGAAGAAAGGCAGAGGCTTAGTACTGGAAGCATAACAGGACTTGCACGAAAGCAGAACAAGAGGAAGAAGAAAAAAGGAGTGAGAGAGAGAAAAAAGTGAGCTAGAGAGAAAGAGAGTGATAGTAAGGCATCAATGAAATCGCTTATGACAATTCGGATGCGATCCTTGGAAATAAATTTCATTTTCATTTCATTTCATGTAATCATTCATTACTTAACTATACACCTTAAGGCCTCTTACCTAATTACTGTATGTATGTAACTAGGTTCACGTTAAAAAAGAAACTACAACATAGGTGAGTACACAAGTCAGCTAATGGCTGCAAATCATTTCGCGCCATAAACTCTCTAATCATCAATTCCTGCCAACAACAAAATATAAATTATGAGTTTAGCAGCGCGGCCAAGTTTTTTCTAAACGCATCCAAGAAATTACAGAAGGATTTCGATCTCAGTAAGAACGTATTAATCCTAACTCATCAACCGAACGAACAGTAAAAAATCGCTCGGTTGATGAGTTAGGATAACGTGGTATTAAGATGAAAGAATTTTTCTAATCGGTCTGGAGAACTGCAGTAGTTCTATTAAAAGGCGTGGGCATTGAGATTGAATGTTTTTACAGTGGTAGATAATCAAATTGAATTTTAGAGAGCATGAGGATGGATTACCTGTAGAAGCAGACATACCTTGAGATTGTATAGTTTTTGGACCGTAAGATAAGCTTTACCAAAGACATTGGCGATGCGACGGCCAAAGTTGAGTTTGCGATCAGGGTTTACCACAACACATTGCGTTGAGGCAATGGATCTATGGAATATCCATATTTTGTATGGAGTTTGGCTGACCCAGCACGGGGAGAATTGAGGAATAAAGCTTTAATTTTACTGGAGTTAATGCAAAGAATATTATCTATCTTCCCAGAGCTAACAATTGCTAAAGACTCTTTAATATTGTTGTCGAAGTTCATTTCACGAATCTTTTTCGGTTTTTCTAACAAGTGCGGAAAATCGTGAGAGCCATGATGGGTTATATGGTTCTGAAGCTTACAACTTTTGATTTGTCCGCACCAAACACATCTCGTTCTCAGTACAATAGCATAGTGCACTTTAACCGTTGCATTATATTGTTGTAAGGAATAGATAGTTTTTCAAGCTTAAATGCTTTACTGCGTCTTCCTTTTGGGTATATATGTATTTTAATTGTATATTTCCCTATATTTTGTTGCCAACACGATAAACGAAAATGTATTTTATATATATATAGATGTAAGCCGCCCTGTTATTGATCTCTACGTTTCATGTATTAATTGCTTTCATTCACCTCTTGTGACATTTGCCACACACATATCGTACAAAAAAAAAATGTGGAAAGAAAATATTTTTTATATCGAACTTCATTACAAATTTATAGAATTTTTTCTATAAAATAAATATATTTAAGAAACTTGATATGAATTTTTTAAAAATTTTTGCAATTTTATTATTAACCTGTCATGAGTCCGCTAGTGCTTTAGAATATAGCGATAAGCTGAAGGCATTCGAAGATGCTGTTAACGATGCTAAGCGTGAGTTAGAGAATCTTAAATCTACCGTTAGCGTTGATGATGAAGATGACTTTCGGCACCGGCGCAAGTCTGTTGATCGTATATTTGAAAATCTTGATAATAACTTAGAGGTAGAAGGAGCGAAAGATGCAACTACTGAAGTTAATGAAGCGGATTGGACTCGTGGCGTACGCCACGGTAATTTTCCTTATATGATGGAAGGAAGAGGAAGACTATTAAAAGCGCTAAGGACTCGCGAAGAAGAAGATGGTAAACGTTATAATTTTAATGCTGCTCTATTCAATAAATGGGGACCGGGTACGAATTTTAGGAAGAGCAACGCGTTAAGCAATAGTAATATACTGCAACACGTAAAATATCTGTATGTACCAGCAACTAACAATTATGTACATATTAAAGGTATGGTCGGCGGAGGACGTGAATATTCGAATATGAATGGCGGTGTCGGTAGGGGGAATATAGCGTTAGCGGGTAATAATATTGGTGGTATCGACGATAGCGGGTTAGCTTTTCATAAAAGCGATTACTCCATGGCTGGTCTCAGCAGAAATGGCCCTGGTGTGGCCAACTTTGCCAGTACCAGTAGCCCTTTCAAAACGGATCTGGCATTAAGTTTACTCAAAACAGGCATAGTTCGAAATAAAGGTGGCGATGAAATCAATTTAAATTATCGTATACCGCCCGCGTCAAAATCAATGATGTCACAGTCGACAATTTATGGAAGCAAAATGGACGATTTTAGAAACTATGGAAGAACCACTCAATTTCCAATAAAAGAAGTAGAGACTACGACAGAAGGAGACGCTAATAGAATCATGTATGAAGATGGGTTACTCAAACCTGAAGCTATGAACGCTTTCGCGTACTTAAATCGAAATCATTTCCGATTCGATATAGCCACTACTACCGAACGCACAGACTACTCGCGTTTCGATAAGGAGAGGGAGGAGTTGGAAAATTCGTTAAGACCGTTCAAGTATCCTATCGGTATATTGCGAGAAAATATAACGGAATCTCCTTATGAAGATTCGATAAGCACGTACTCCTACGGTCAGACAGAGTACAAATTTCCGGAACATTTTTTAAGCAATGCACAGATTAGTCGTTTATATATGCCGCTAAACGATCAATTCGAAACGAAGAAGAATAATTTGTCACATGAGGCCGATTACAAGTTATCGAAAATGGAGCAAGATGCCTCTGAAAGATTTCAAGGGCATAACGTAAGGTGGGGAAATGGTGAAGTGATAAAACGTTCATCTTCACCTTTCAATCCCATGAACGAGATAAAACTAAAGACCAGTCGTCGACTCATGAAAAAAGGTTATGGTCCCTCGTTACCTAGTTATTCGCTTAGCGAAGCTCGTAAAGAAATGTTAATTGACCACATGCTACAAAAGAAGGAACAAGAATTGAATCGTGGTGTTAAAAGAATGAGAAACCGAATGTCGGATAGTTTTTCAAATGCTCCCGACTTCTACTACGATAGTTGGATGGACGGTAATGAACACATAAATGATGACGAAAATATGGGTATTCACAGCAATGATGATGCGGGCATGGATGATTTCGATATGAGCAACATTGATTATGTGCGTCAAAAACGCATTAGCCATGTTGATCCTGCCCTTAATAAAAATTGCATGCGCAAATTCAAAAAGTCGAGAAGTGATCAAACAACCGTCAATCCAGCTCAAGGTGAATCAAACAAAAAAGCATCTAAAAAAGAAAAATTGAAATCATCTGAGAGAACAGAAGCGCAGAAAGATGAGAAAAATGAAAAGACTTATAAAAATGATGGCACGGGAAATGAGAAAGATAAACATAGTGGGAAAGGGGACCAAGACGCCAAAGTCAGACATAAGAAAAAGAAAGAGGAAAAAGAGAAGAGTGAGAAAAAAGAAAAGTTGGAAAAAGCGCAGAACAATGAGAGAACAGAAGAGAAGGATAAATTGGAGGAAAAGGATAAAACAGAGAAAACCGAAAAACCGATTACAAAAAATAAAAGCAAAGCGGATCAGAATGGCAAACTCAATCGTTTAAGAACGCAAAGACAGAAAGACAAGCATAAGGCCTCAAAGCCTGGACGCTTTAATGAGAGAGTTTTGGTGGCACGAGACAAGAGCGATAAATTACAAAATGAAGACAATTCCTTAGATGGATTGAGTCATGCTACTATTTCACCTGACTTTGATTATATGGATAATATAGAAGGCATTATTGATCGATATCCGGATCAGAACAGACAATTCGCGGCAGACACCGACATTAATGATCTTAAGCCTGGTGGATCTTTAGAGTTCGACAGTGGACTTGATCATCCTATGGATGGGGCGCAGAGAATACAAAGAGATACTGTCGACGGCCTTGCGGGTGTTAGTTCTCGTGGAACTAAAGCTCGAAAAAGGAAACGTTCTGCAGCATTCAAAATGAAAAATGAATTAAGCAGTACTTTCGGTAAAATGAATTCTGTAAGAGGGAGTATGACGGCGAAAGACTTGGAAAGCTCGACGCAACAAGTTGGTGTTGATTATAATCAAGTAGTAAATCCTGCAACTAAGGACCGATCCACCAACTATATTTCCAATTTAAAAGATAGTAAAACGTACCGGCACGATGGTCAAGGAAGCTACGGACCTAAAATGCGGCAAAAACGATCTCTTGATACCGAACGAGAAGATTTTGATGAAAAATTATGGGATTTTGACACATTTGAACTCAACGAAGACAACATAATCCAGCGATTTAAACGTTCACTTAACCCAAAGCCTGAATTGATTGAAAAACCGCATCGTATCAAACGGCGTAATGTGCCATATTTTAGTGATGATTACCTGTCAAAGGCTAATTACCAGGTGGCAGATATGGATGACGATCCGCGTTTCCTTGGTAAAATGGATCGGCAGAAAGAGGAAACTATACATGATTTCGATTTTGATAGCGCTCGGAAGTCATTCGGTCGCGAAGAATTCGATAATTTGAAACAAAAAGATCCGAAATTCGCTAAATTTAACGGGATGAAATTCGATAACGTGAAGTGGGACAAATCGTATGTTCACGAACGGGAACAAAAATCTGCCAACGATAAGAAAGCTTTTATGGAAATGATGGGCGACGAGAATCAACAGCGTAACAATGACATTCCTGCTGAAATGAAGAAAACTGACCGAATTGATTTCAATTATAATTTACCCCGTAGCAGTGACGCAATTAATGACGAAATGAACGATAAAGCACTGCGAGAAGCCTTCAATACTGGCATTAAACCTGATTATAGAAATTTTTGGTTTGCAACGGGAAATACGAAACGAGAAGACAATAAATCGAAGGATAACAAACAGTTAGAAGATAAAGTTAGAAAGGACTCGAAAGATGACTATCTAAAGGATATCAATGATTTTAATCGCAATTATAAATTCAATGAAAACCACTTTAATTGGGGCCAACACTATAACAATTTCGGCGTTGAGAGTAGTCCTTACCTTCAAGATTGGTTCACCAATAAACAGAATGACGATGGTCTCTCAATTGATATGCATAATGATCTTATGAATTATTCGGCTTTTACTAGTTTGGATAATTTTCTTAAGACCATGCCCAGAAATAATACCCTTCAGGAAGATCCTCAACCCACGTCACCTGTGATTTGCGATACAGAACCCATGCCAGGGGATTTAATAACAACAACAACCGAATGCATTACCACCACTAAAGAGAAAGCCGATAGTACCACGGAATGTGTGATTCCTGAAAGCAGTGCTGGTACTACTGTTACTACTACTAGTACTACTACAGAGGCAACAAAATCGGGAACAGACGCTCCTTCGAAAGAAGAGGAATGCATTACAAGCACTACAGAATTGACAAAAATAACTACTACTACCGCTAGCGCCGTTACCACGGAATGTGAAGAGCCCAGGGAAAAGTCTACGGAGAAAACAACTGAAAGTACCACCGAGGAAGAAGAAGCAA
This sequence comes from Glossina pallidipes, assembly GCA_000688715.1. Taxonomy (NCBI): domain Eukaryota; kingdom Metazoa; phylum Arthropoda; class Insecta; order Diptera; family Glossinidae; genus Glossina; species Glossina pallidipes. The sequence continues at coordinate 13,895 of KK499975.1, forward strand.
CCACAGAATGTGTGACAGAAGGATCTACTGAAGTGCCCCTAACGTCGTCAACGTCACCTAACGGAAAAAGCACAACACCAGAAGGCGGCGCCGAGGATGAACTAAAATTAAACATCACCATAAACGCTAATGTCCTCGGCAGACCCAAGCAGAAGACCTTTTTGGGCAATGGCAGTATACAAGTTATGCCCGGGTACACCGAGGATCGTAACCGACGAGAAACCTACGCCACACCATTCGAAGAGCTCAAAAACCATAAATCTCATCATCATCAATCCAAAGCGTGTACGAGGTAAGTGTGTAAATTATTTAAGTTTTCACTCTCCGTAAATTATTCATTACACGATCTTATGGATAATTAAAACAAAGTTCAAGCACTACAATGGGACAAGGCCCACCATTTTAATACTCTATACGACTTCGCTTAATGCAGTTGTTCATATAACGATTTCTGAAAATAAGGCCTTCTTTTGGAAGTGATCGAAAAAATGGTACTACTCGAAACAGTTTCAATAGCGTTCATCCCTGGTCCAAAATATGTCGATGTACCAAATTTCGCCAAAATATTTTGAAAATTGCCGCCTGTATGTTGAACGTAAGGAAACTAGACGGGCAGACAAGATTCGATATAATAAGACTTTGGTCTATCCCAAGTCCTTCTGGGTGTAACATAGATTCTTACAAACTTAATATACCTTTGTACCACATATGATAGGGGCACAAATGCCGATTCTTTGGAGCAGAGAGAAAGAAAGTTATTGCCCTCCATTTTAAGAATCTTTAGAATAAGTGGAAAAGAATTTTTGTTTCTTGCCTCGAACGCAAATGGAAAGCTTTGTGTCTATCTCACACACACATACGTGCGCAATATTAAGAATTTATTCAAGTGGAAATTATTGCGTATACTATATAGTATAATATTCGTTGTCCGATTACACAAGACTTTCGAAGTAATTTTTTCTGCTTTTGTTCAAGTGAACATGAAGATGCTGAAGATTTAAGTAAATTGGCGTCAGGAAAATTATCATCCCAAATGGTGAAGTCAGTGTTTTGTATGGTGAAAAATGACCCAAATTTGAAAGCGCTATGGCCAAGTCTAAAACGTCGTCAGCCCGGTAATCATGCAAAAACTCAAGATCTCTATGCTATCAGAAATGAGGTACGCACGCACGTATCTTATTTTTCAATCAAACTAATTATTTATTGATCTCCTTTTGTTCTAGAATAATGAAGGAAAGGTTAAAAATACCGAGAATATGCTACGGAAGGCCATGGATACCATTAACTGCATTGTTGAAGAGCAAGTGCGTTCACGAAATTGTGTACCGCTGCGTCCTGATTTACAGGATTTCTATGAAACGGTGTTGCGTAGCAATCAAGAACAAGATAAATGCCGAGAGAAGCGTGATTATACAATGGCCAGCTATGACGGTGATTTCAGCAAACAAGTGCGAGCCTTGGATCCGAATAAAATTGAAGAAAAATCACGCATTGTTAAGAAATTATTAAAGCAATACGAAGAATTACCTCAGGATGATCAGGAGAAGGTCGTTGGCATACGTGATGATTTATTAAAAGATTTACTCTTTTTACGTAAACTCAAAGAGTCGGAGGAGAGACGTCGCCGCGAACTGTTCGAGAAAAAAGAACTTGGTTTGGCTTTAGACGATGACGAGGCTATCAAGCGTCTACAGTCGCAGTACACACCGCAATTTTTGAAACTATTAAAAACATCCGATTTATATCGCGAAATGGCCACCGAACCGGACCCGATTTTATAGAGAAAGTCTTTTCGTGTATAAAACAGTTTAGTCTTTGTTCCATTTTGTTTTGGGTACAATTTTGTTGTGAGCGAGCCATTAACTTATTGTATTGTTTTTGTAATCCATATTTATCCACACATATATACTTGTGTTGGTGAAAGAACGTCTAGGTGTTTGTTCGTCTTTTTTTATATATTAAGGAATTTGTTAAACACATTAGCATTTGTAGAGTTCACAAATTTTCTTTCACGTTCTGCTTTTCCAATTCTGCTACGGTTCTTTCACACAAAAATAACAACAACAACAACAACAAAAGAAAGATTCTGCAAAAGGGGAGCTGTAATAATAACGAATATATTTCATAATTTTTGTATTTATTACGAGATGCACAGAGTTCTGTATGTTTATCTTAAATGAAAACAAGTGAAATCGATTTAGTTGAGAAGTTATTGAATGAATTGTAAGCATTACTGTTTTTGCATTTCCTTAATACATACACTCTTTGAGAAAGCAAATGCTTTATACAGGTGTTATTAACATTAACTTTCAATAGCTTACAGATTACAGATAAGGTGAGTTTCAATAGCAGACGATCAGTTGATTACTAGTAGCGAGTATAAGCAGCACATTGAGATACCTTTGGAAAAATGCACTACCGTTAGTAATATGAAAGGGAAATAAAAAATACATTTCTACACAAGTGCATGTTATGTGAGATGCGTTCGCATTGACTAATCAAAATATTTCTAAAAAATATATATAGAAGACGATCGAACGACGATTCATGAACTCAGTGTCAAAGTCCCACATTTCTCGAGAAGAATTTCCCGAAGAATACGATTGCGTGAAGAGACATGCCGATAAAGTACAAGTGGACCTAAGTAAACCAGCGATAGAACCGCTTTAACAGTAGACATAAGTGTAACACGGTAACGATCAGAGAGAAGTAAGGAAAGAGAAAGGAAATCACCGCCGGCTAGTAGGTCCGCGCCCAATCGATAAGCGTTATCTGTTCACCGACTAAGCACTCACTATAGCTACGACTAAGTATGCTCTAATGCATTAAACCCGCCCGACTACTGACTTATCAGTCGCGATTCGTATTAAGCAAGTATCTAAGGACGTATGGACAATTAAATTTTCAGGACAATAACGCGTATAATTAGATATTAAGGCAAAAGATGGTATATGACTGTTGACAAGCATGAAAACATGACATGAGAGGGAACAATAAATTCCTAGAACTGGAAAATTTTTTGATATTCGAAAACGGAGCTTAATACCGTTAGGTGGCACATTTGAAATATTAAGTTAAGAATGCATTAGACATTTAACCTTTCAACTGCACTCTTGCACTGAATCTTTTGTTGATCTTTGTAAAGGTAAATCTCGGAACTTTCCATCAACTTCCATTAGAGGTTGTCCCATATCTCATGTTTTTCCCATATCATATGTTTCTAAACCCTGGAGAGACTTGGCCACCATGGAAACTCTTTTTAAATTTAGCATCAGGTTGGTAGCCGTTTTTATTACTAGATAAAGGAATCTCGTACTGCAGCTGTAAATGGTGCCGTTTGAGATTTGTGCTAAATAATAAAATATATGCGGAAAGTAATTTCCACATTTTTTCAAACTTAACTTAAACCGCTTCGAATACATAAGACAAACCAAAATTTCACTCCATGTTTCCTTATCTCAATGGCGTTGGTTTTATTCAATATTTTAATTAATATCTTAAAAGGTTATTAGTGATGCTTGTATCGATATTTGATTGCACGCTACAACTTTATTGAGTTCTTCAGCTATTGATTTGAAGATTTTAACTTTAGTCGTAGTTGAATATTTTATCCACCAACAACAACAATTCTGTCGAATTCAATGATTTACAGGTAGATTTTAATCCGTATTCGAATATTTTGCGCTTTTTTTTTGATCTTTTAAATTTATCCGCAAACGAAAATTTAATGGTGTTTTTCAATTGTTTTGAAATTCATTTTTTTTTCATTATTAGTCTTTTACGGTTTATTCCTATTATTTTTATTTTAAATTTTTTAATTCCTTAGAAGAGAATTTGGTCGTCAGTTAATGCATTTATTCCCACCTTAAAGATTACTTATTTTCTACGTATATGTACTTGCGACTACCACAGATTAAGAAGCTATTTGATCGATTTACATGTGGTTCACATGTGTGACAAAACGGTTCCTGCCGCATTGACGAAAATTAAACCTATTGAAATCCTTGATTCTCGATTAGAGTAAAACGGGCTTTAAAAGTATTTTGAAGACATAGCACAAGCAGCGTAACGCGATCGGAGTGCACCACTGTTGCAATTGCTGCCGCACCGTAATCGGCGCATAAATGCAGGCAAGAAAAAGTGAGAAAGAAGAGAAAATGAAAAAGAAGAAGAAAAGACAGCCTATGCCACAGTCTGGTTCTAATAAATCGTCACATAGCCATTAAACACGATATGAAGAAAGTACTTGTTATATGGCAATCGAAATGAAGAAAACCTAGCGAAGCATTGCTGAGTCTACTGCCGGTGGAAATTAAAAGAATTGTTTGTTTGCTTACACCATAGTCAGTCACATTCTGCTCTGCATTCATCAAAAAACCGCGAAGCACGATGTGAAGCAAGTATTTGTTATATGGCAATCGAAATGAACAAATGCCGGATCTAGTACTAGCGGTGGAAACCGTTATAGGCCATTCGTGTGAGGGTCAATAAAAAATCTTGAAATTTTTTTTCCTTATGATGAAACATTTGTTTACACTTTGTTGGATCATTTTATAAAATCAAAATTAAAAATCCTGCATAAGCAGGGAGTGAATAGGCATTTCTTAGAGATTGCCGGCCAAGAGTAAATATGCAAAGCTTAAGTCTTTTATTTTTCTTGGTGGTATTCGAAAGCATACATATATACTTTCGACTGATTACATTCAAGTGTTCATGAAACTGTAAAGGAAGGGTTAATAAAAATTGTTATAACTGAGATCGGCTAAAGGGTTTTCTTTCGCGGGATGCAGTGTGGAATATCGACCGATCGGTCATATCTCGTTCGAACAGTACTTATTTTTTGGCATTGGTTATAGGGGAAAAACAATTTGTTATTCTAGGTTTTACACACACACACACACACACACAACCGCGGGAACTTAATATAACTCTCTACCAAAAGTGACGCGGGGTATAAAAATGATTGCGTATGTAACGTTAACAACTTTTCCTTTGCTGAAAAAGTGAAGCAATACCGCTGCGTCCAAAAAGCAAGACCGATTTAATTTTGCTACTTTGTCGCCTTGAAAGTAAGCCTCAAATTTAAACCATATTCCCAGTGCAATTTAACTTAAATATTGCTCTTACTTTTTGATCGCAGCAATAAATGTTTTCAATATAATTTTCAATAAAAGCTGTGACGAATAGCGGCCATAAAATCGAAAATATCCCGAAATTGTTACTGATATTAAGCCCACTGTGCTTTGAGACCTTCATCATAGATGTGTAGCAAGGTACAAATTATTATGACGTATCACTTGCAGCGGGGGATGGAAGCCAGATTTCTCGATTGAATAGCGATTGGACGGCAAACCTTCTCACCACTTATTCCTCTTCAAGTACGAAATTTTATTTAAATTTTATACAAAGAATTACCAAATGTGAAGGTAAGCAGTTCAATACATACTGTCTTATAGGGGTGGCATAGACGAGTTGTTTCGACCGGGTTTTGAAGCATGTCAAAGAAATAATTTTAGAAATTGTTTCCTTTATTTCATTTCAAATTAATTCTTATGAGATAAATTTCCGGATTTAAGAAATTTAAAAATGATTTCTTAGTCTTCGTCCTGCTGTGCTTTTATAGGAATATCACTTACTGTTCTTCAGTTTAAGTACAAAAAGTTATTTTAACATTTACGTTTATGTTTATGTTTATGTGTGCGTTGTATCGATGAGTAAACACAATGAAATTATGATTTCAAAACAAAATATTTTGTATGCATATGACGGTGTTGGTGTACACAACGAAGTGTTTATCCATAGCAGCATATTCTAAAGCATTTCGCATCGAAGCCGTTAAGTTCTAGCAAACATTTCAACAAACTCATTAAAATGATTTTTTTTTTTTCATTTTGCTCTTTTTTCGATAAAATGAACGATTTTATATTAAATGCCGTCTCGAATGGTGTTTGCAAACATCGCTGATTTTCATAAGTGTATTAAATGTTAATATGTTTTCAACGGAAACTTGTGTTCAAAGCAAAAAAAAGAAATCAGAAAAATGAGTTAGCAAGTGACAAATGCGGACGACAGTAACACGTTCGCTATTATAATTATTTGCGTTAATTTCTCTTCGAAAATAGAAACAAGAAAAACAAACAACAGAACAACTTTTGCAATAAGAATTTTCATTTTACGCATTGTTTGTTGTTGTCTTCTTCCTTTTCTTTCAGATTTTTCTTAAGACCATTTGAATGGGCCTTGCATGATGGAGAGTTTTGTTTTCTCTGTTTCTATATATGATACTTACGTGGATACGAATACCGACCGGATAACAATATGCGTACCATGTAATGCATATGAAACTTTTTCTTATGTTATTTTTGTGAATGCGTGTTGTGATGTACGCGGCCATACTGGAGTTTCATAAAATATATAAAAAAAAAATATTCATTTTTTTAGGAATTTCCATCGGAGAAAGATTGAGAATTCAATCGTAAATGACAGACTTTAACTTTTACTTTTTCTTCTTATGCTGAATGAATGTAATATGACTTGCGAAAAATTCTTCATTGGCTTAAGTTAACTTGCGTTGGTTCGTCCGTTATGCGGCTGTGAGAAAAATAATTTCGGCTTTTTGTTTGCTTTGATAATTAAGGCCCTGTTTCAATGGACTTGATTTTTAGTTGAGCGCAAGTCCATTGTGTGATATTTTGTCTTAAAAAGAGCGACAAAGCATGAGTAATTGAAAAACTCGCAGGCTCCTGTGCTCACTTGCGACTTGAAATTGTCTTCCGTTCATGGAACTCTGTGTTTTTACGCCCCACTCGTGGTCCAAGGGCATACTAAGTTTCTGCGGAGTTTGTGCAATGGAAGGAATGACCCACCTTTTGCTGTACTGATCATTTCAGTGTCGCTTTCTCGATTTAAGCTTGTCCGTCCGTCTGTCCACTTTGTTTCTTGTGTTCAGCCTACAGGTCGCAATTTTCGAGATATTTTGGTGAAATTTAGTAAAAACACGTGTTTTGGCCTAAGGATGCACACTATTGCGAATGATTTGGATCGGACTACTTTTTCCACCTCTACCCATATAATGCTTTATTTTGAAAGGCGTTATATGAATAACTGTGGGGTGTTTCAGAGCATTTAATAATAGGCCGCGATTCACTATAGTGTTTTCACTCATTACATAATATGTTGAATAATCAAAAGTAGTAAGCGAAAAGACAAGTTTCTTATGAAAAATAATCTTGTTATTCCGTTTTATCATGGAATGAATGCAAGAAGATATATTTTCATATTTCACTTTTTATAATTTACATCATTTGGCATAATGGTATATATGAAGCTTATGCGGATGTGTTAGATAAAAAGAAAGGCTTGAAAAGAATCCATTCTTCAGGACGCCGATCAACATATGCCGGACTGATACAAAGTCTCTATTAAAAACTTTATATCATTTTTAGAAAGGACGTCTGCCAGATTTTTACTGCAAGCAAATGTTTGACCCGAAGAAAGACGGAAATTTCAGGTTGGCCTTGTATGTAAAAAGGGAGATTAAAACTTTAGTAGTGTAGGGAAATGGTTTCTTTAGCGACATTCACGCTGCAAGCTTTCGGGCACCTCGACATAGACGTGTGTCTACATTAAGCACTGCGGACAATTGTCTCGCATGAAACAATAATTGAAAATCACTTTAAATACCGTAGCAGGTTGACATTGAGGACGAAGCGAATTCAGTCAAGTATTTAGAGATTCAATTTGCTTTTCCTACCAATTACAGCTTATGATGACTCAAAATCGCTAAGAGGCATTAAGGAATATAAGGATATACTGTAAGTCTGGTAGAGTTATCAATAACTAGGGACAAGAAGCAAAAGTAAAAATGCGTCTCAATGCAATTCTTAAATACTTAATAAACCTTTCCATACGGATGAAACAAATGTGTAATCTATTGGACTTTGATGAAAGATCTCGATTGATTTCAAGGTTAGAATAATACAAAGAAAAGAAAAATTTCAAAGTAATGCCATAATTACACTGCAACCGAAATTTTTTAATTTGCCACTTAAAACATTAAAGATATCTTCCTTGGAATTTCTTTTTCTATCCTAATTATTATAAATTTTGTACGCGAAAATTAAAAACGAGAAAAATGCATTCATTAGAAAATGCAAAAGTATTTATAAAATATTTAAAAATATTGAAAAAGAAAGAACAAAGAAATATGTACAAGCAATAGCTGAATAAGTCGCAGGTGCAGGGTAAGCTATGAAAGCTTGAAAATTGCATGCAACAAAAGAAAAAAATGTGTGAAAATGCTTTTGCTTGGGCTTTAGCAGTTTATTTTTATTATTTTTTAATAATCAACATATTTTACTTTCCCCTAATTTCTATATGCTTTTTTGTGCAATAGTTGCTTGGTACAGCATTAGTAGGATATGCACTCTAATTTTTACATTCAACAATGAAAGGCAGACCAAGTTTGTCGTTATGTTGGAAGGCCTTTGAAATACCTTTCAATAAATGTGATAATCACAAAATATGCGTACATCTTCCACTGTCTCATTGTATTCTGAATCTGAATCTACATAGCAAAATTTATCCAGGAATCGTTAACAGCGTTAAAGCCGAATAAATGTTGCGCTCCCTATTGTATTGACAACGATTAACATGATTTTCAATCGATCAACGTATTAGCTGTAACTAAACAGAGTTCGCAAGAAACAGAGAAACCGCAAGAGAATAGACATCCTTTGGAAAAAGAATTCATATTCTGCGCAGGTGAGGGGCAAAACTTTAAGTAATGAATTTCTTTCGACTTTTTTAAAACAAAGCCTTAATTTTCATAAGGAATCCTTTAAAATTTTTTAACTTAAACTTAACCGTAACCTTAAATAAAAACTATATCTTATTAATAAAGAGAATGTTTACGATGTGGCTCAATAGGCAAAGGATCTCAAGTAACACTTGAGATCTTAGAATTTATTCCTCCAGCTAAGTTAATAATAATAAACAATAACACGATGTCTATGGGTTTTTTCATAAAAAGTTTTGATTGCAGTTCAATATAATTTTTCTTGCGTATGCAATGTCTAACTAAAATGCCTTAAGTGTAAGGGTAAAGGGAATTGTATAATATACTCCTCTTACATATATCCGTTTTCTTTCAATGCTTTTCCTTCTTGGATCATTTTGATGGTAAGCAGATTTTGTGTTCTAAGCTCTTCGTTAGTTACTTACTAGTGATCTCGTACCGAATGTAATCGCGGAATTTGAAGTCAAGAAAAGTAGCGCAATGATAGGCTAAATACAGTTGAATTGTTGCAGACTCATTTAAAGTTCATATAAAGCGTCTAATGCCGACCACCTAACTAAAGATGATCTTTCTATCGTTCCTTATAAAATATGAATTTTCCAACGCTGAATGTTGCAAAGATTAATGGAATTTTATTCGATTATTCGTCGCTTCACCGTTTTCGGGTGAATGTATTTAAAACGAAGGCACCTCAAGTGCATGTGGATTGCCATCCAATAGGGAAAAAGGCAGATATGCGTCATGACTTGAAGCGGAGAAAAAATAAAAAGAAATATAGCTCAGTGAGAGCAGGATTCGTCTTCTTCACCTTCAGATGCGATGTAGTCCTTAAAGCAGGCAGCAAATTGTCTTTATATAAGTAGTACCGTTAAGAGTGTCTATAGCTCAGTTAATCCTTTTCGTTCTTTGTTTTTCTTCACTTTGGTCTTTGAATAGTCACTATCCTCAATGTGGGGTTAAGGTTTAGGAATGTCTGCCAGTCCATCAGTCTATCTCTTCATTTGTCCGTCTTTTTGTCCGCCCGCTTTTCTACTCATTTGTCGCTCTGTTTGCGGTTTTTTTTTTTGTTGAGTCCAAAGAAGAACTTCAAACTTGTCTGAAGTTTGATATGCAAAAGATTGTCGACCAAAATTGAGAGACTTTTTAGTATTTTATCTGGGTACATAATAACTTATACTAGCAACTTTCGCAATTTCCCGGGAGATATCGTAATTGCATCGGTGTAGAACTTTGGTGGTTTATCGGCGAGAAGTTCGCTTAAGTGATTTTCACAGACGTCTTTTAAGATCACTTTTACATCGTTAAGGACAAAGTTCGAAAAGTGTGAAACCAGTGGCAGGGGGCGTGGCTAGCTGCGAACTAAACTATCCAGACCAACTCTGTCAATGTTTGCTTGGTCGTGGAAGACATATGTCGCCTGGTCTCGTCATAGTCGTCTTTTCACAGAGAAATCATTTACTCCTTGAAATATATTTGCATACAATATTACCTTCAGCTCGACCTAGTGATATCTTTTATTGAAATTCTGGCGACCCACAGAAACTTGGAGCATGTTTTGTTAGGTTAAGTGCAAGGATCAAGTTGACATAGGCGCAAACACTCTTATATATAATACATAGGTGGTGAGTATCAGAAATTCGCTGTAAAACGATTACTGTTTCCTTACTTGTTTCGGGCTCCAATTACAGCAAAAGCACAACAAAACAACGACAACAACAACAACAAAAAGAAAACTGTATATACGATTAGTGCAATTTGCACTTAAGCATTGTAAATGAACTTTAGCTATTATAAAGTTCTCCATGTTACATATTAGTCGAACAAGCTAAAGACACAGCAGCAAAAAGACACAAACACACACAAACACACAAACACACAAACATACACACATGTATATATAAGTCTATACTAGAGACAAGACAGTTTTGCGTTACTATTTAGGTGCTACACTTTAATTGGTTTAGCGGGAAGAGTAAGAGGCCGCAGTTACGAGACAAGATGGGTGAGAGAAAAGTAATAAGGAAATCTTCTTTTAACACTTCAATCGTATAAATTGTGTATATTTTGTACTTAAAAACTAATCTTGATGGCAACACTTTGGCTGCGGTCTTAAAGAGCAAAGAAGAAGAAAGTAAAAATGAAAGAGAAATACGAGGAGAAATCAGGCCTTTTTTTCTTTTTTTTTTTTTGTGCCGTAAGGAAACAAACAAACAAAGCCGAAAGCCAACAAGTATGATTTTTACATTCTTTGATTACTTTTACTTAATAGCTGACAGAGAACGGCAGCGGATAGCGGATAGCAGCAACAGTGAGCGATGCGAAGGGAGAGGTGGGACCGAAACTTGTGTGTGTTTTTGTGTACTTTGGTTCTTGATGCTTGACTTTCTTTCTTCTTTAACTTCAAATGTTGGCAAAGTGCGAATGCATAATTAATTCCAATTACAAGTTTACAAACAATGCCAATGCTATGGAGCAAATATACAAACAAACGCATAGACAATCTTTTTACTTATTTTTATATGTGTTATCTTCTACTCATCTCTCTAAAGCTTACACAGCAAATTTATATGTGCTTTACACTGCTTATACATGTACCAACACTGCTACACACACACACACACACACACACACATACGCTGGCATAGATATACGTATGCATGATGGCATTTAAACCATCAGTAATGTTTGTCTTATATTCGTTTATGAACACACACACACACACAAACGTGTACATGTATGTATGGTATGTAGAGCCTTAATACCTTTTTAAATAACATACACCAGCAAACTTCTTTTTTGCTTTACGTATACTTTCGAGAGTGCTTTTAAAACGGTAACTACACTGACAAGTAGATAATCATTGAATGAATGAATAGCCGAAGACCAAAAATTTTCCTCTTTTCTTCTTTTTTTCTTGTTGCTTCGTTTTTTTTTTTTTGCTCTTACACATTAAAAATTAATTTTAATAGTCAATTTAATTTTATCTGTTTATTATGTTTATAAGATTACTTGACAAAAGTTTCTGTTGCACACGAGAAAACTCTTTTGTTAGATCTTAAATTTATTTTTTGCCGTTCTATTAGAGAGAATGAGAGAGAGAGAGAGAGGGGGAAGTGCTTTCATAATGAACTAATTTGCAAATTGTATTCAAGCCGACTTATAAACTGCAATAACAATATAAGAAAGTAAATTTTATCAGCAACTTAGTGCTCTATATTTCAATTCGCACAACTTTCTGTGAACAAGATTTTTAGTTACATGCACAGATATTGTATATGCATAAATAAATCCTGCACATTTTTTTGATAAAACTCAGTTTTATTTAAAACATGCTTGTTAGAAAGCCTAATAATCGAAATGTTCCCCATCACCATCTACGGCTTTTTGCCTCTTATCGAATAGCGTGCGAATGCCCCTTGCGGTGGACACTTCTTAATTTTAAACTGATATAGTCGTCTATTCATTTTCGGATAGCTTCACCCTCTGCGAGCTTTTCACCGACTACATATATTATGGTTTTAACCAATGATTGAAAGAAGACAAGTCTGGAGAATAACCGCAAATCTAGAGAAAAACTGCTATCCTAAGCTCATTATCACTAAGTGCATTGATTTTGCTGGACCGAATCGAGATAAAAGCAGAAAAACAGGCCGAGTGGTGAATGACGTTCCTCTTTTTACACTTTGACATATACCGATACCTATAAATAATTATATCCTATAAATAATTGAAACTTACTTCGGGCGGAAGTATCTGAAGAGGTATGTGCACATGAGCACATCATGTATGTTGAATAAAGCAAACCATTTCAATTTACAGAAATTACTTGTTTACATATAAAACATAATTCGGACGCATGGATGGGAGCTTCCATGGTACCTAAAAATATAATGGGTTTTAAAACCAAATTTTTCCAATTTCGGACTTTCGTTACTATGTATTCTGGTTATCGAACAATCTTCGTCGCTTTCAAATCTTCAAACTTTCGGAAATATATTTAAAATTTCTCAGTATTACAATAGAACAGTTGCTACTATATAGTCAGATTTCATCCAGAAAAAGGGGTCGAAATTATTTTCGATTGCTATTACTTCGCATAATAATAATAATAATAATTTACAAAAAAAAAAAAACAAGCGAAAACACATCAGTAAGGGAGCTTCTCCATCTTTAAATACACCACTTCGTTTAATGCTTTTATTCACGTACCGACTATTCAAAATACGATATCATATGGGAAGTAATCGTAAAAATGGTCTGCTTCTAAGAATTTTGCGATAGCACACGTCCTTGGGCCAAAACATGTCGGGATTCCAAATTTCATCAAAATATCCCAAAAATTGCGGTTTATGAAGCAAAACTGACGGGCAGACAGACAAGCTTAGATCGATGCAAAAAGTTACAGTGATGATGAATCGATCGGTATAATAAAAAATGGCTCAAACTCAAGCCCTTGCTGGCGTTGGTACATCCACACAAACCTAATACAACCTTGTACGGCAATTGATGAAGGGTGTAAAGATATATCAAAAAACAAAAAAAAATTATTATGAACGAATGTTATGAGTTCTTCTCGTAATTGCTATAACAGCAAGACTAAAGTCTTGCCACTTAAAGTGTTATTAAGTTATGAAATTTTTCTCGAACCTTTTGTAAGATACTAATTATTGGTCGAGCCAAGCATGATTTTTGAGCGGATGACATTGAAATTTTGGATCAGTGTCTTCGACTTCGTGCACTGAAGAGCTTAGATATTCGGCTGGGCGACAAGAGTGTAGTCACCAAATTTGACACATTCAAGTGCCTAGTTGGTGTAGCCTGTAGTACGCTCACGTAAGATGACTTTACATTAAGTGTTGTGGACATCAATAAATATATAAGGCAAAGTTTCCTCCTTTTGTGAATGAATTAAAAATATATTGCGGACGATGCGTTTCATTTTTGTTTTAGTGGCTAAGAAGTCGTAAATTACCTTCTGCCGTTCTAATTATTTACTGAGTCGAATTTACTCGTATATAAGCTAATGCGAAGTAAAGCGAACATGGCGTTTTTCCTAGCAGAAATTTTTATGCAGCTTGCAAATTTGATCCTTGAGTTTAAAAAACAGTGCCAAATATACTGCCTTAGCGGGAGAGAGAAATTTTTTAATTTAAAAAGCAGAAAGTGACCGACACTGAACATAACTCTCTCAGATGTGACTCGAACAATGCGTACATGTCGGATGCAGATACTGTGAAGAGCTGTATCGAAAGTCCTATCACATGATTTGTATACTAAGAGCTATTTACGGAGCCAGGCATCAACGGGCGAACTTGATGAACATTTCACAACGCCGCTCAGAACGTAGTACCAGGATTTGTTCAAATTCTTAAGCTGGACTACAATAGGTTTTTTTTATGTCACGATAAAAATAAAAAAAGGTTAGTTGCAATGTTTTTTATTTATTCATTTATTCTTACACTTTAACCTTATCGAAGTCTTATTAATTTCACAATCACACAAAATTTCTTAGTTGATGCTTTATTGTTCTTCTAACGTCAAGCAAGCGTTCTTTCCGTCTGCGCTCTTGATTTACAAGCACAGCCTTCTCTCGCACACGGTATTCTTGCCAACTTAAATTGTTCCATCATGATGTTGACAGCTTTCTTCTGCTCCTCCAGTTCGATTTGTTTCGTCAATTCATCTCGAAAACCAATTTCCCGGACGGCGCAAATTGTAACTTCAGCGGGGACGTTAATCTGGCCCATATTTTTTTTGATTAATTCTTCAGTCAATCGAAGCTTTGTTCTTAATATGCTATGATCAACTCGTCGTTCCCGCAATGCTGTTAAATGTGAAAATATCGCGTAAGCAATAGTCGGAGACACGTTCATCTTGCTACGGATTATCGTAAATAGAAACTAACGATGTTCTGTAAAACGCATCAGTTTTTATGCCATAGAAACTTTATACCTGTTCCGAGTTTAATATTGAATAGGGTTTTTCTCCCTGTCTTATGATAATTATATTAATTCGGCAGATATGGCGAAATAAATGTTTGCCTGTGCGCAAATTTATCCAGATTATCACTGGATTATTATTATGACTTGAATTGCTTGAGAACAGTTAATCGCAATTAATGGAACCGCGTTAACTTTTTCCCAAAAATTTTCAAAATTCAGGTTATTATTAAATATTAAATCAGAGGTCGTTTTATGGTTCTCTATGTCGTGTAAACCTAAATTGTTACGTTTCCAGTTTATACCTGTGTGGTGTTTCGAATCATTGCATAGAGCAGGGAGTTTACAACAATCGATAAACTATGCATTTTTCTTACTTTGCAATGAAAAATGTTTCGATCATAAAATTGCCATCGAGTAATATTACATACATTCATTCGAACACATTTAACAAGAAAATAAAGTTAAATCCCATTACGAAGTGAAGATATGCGATAAAATTGAGAGATATAAGGACCATTGCTTAGGTTGTACGGAAAGTAATTTGGTTTTTTTCCCAACAGCGGACTTTATTGTACTTTTTCACAGACCTCTTCGCATTCAAGCCATACAGTCATTTTACAGGAATGTATGCTTGTGAAAACTTTCGATCGTTTCAAGCAAGGAAAAAAAAAATTATCCTATGTTTATGCAGAGGATGTATTAACAGATCGGAAGTGCTAAGACTGATTTCTAAAATTTTGATCCTACAATTTTGGTCTTGATGATGCGTCATTTTCTGAAAGGCCTGTTAGAGTTGGCATCGATTAATGCAAACGGCCAAATAACAACTCGCGAGATCGTCGAGAGGTTCAATTTATTGAAGTCGACCGTTCAGGATGATGTTAGACATCCTCACAAATAAAAATTGTTTTTTATTATGACAAAGAAAAAAAAGAAGAAATTACTTTCCGAACAACCAATAATTAGGTTAATGTTGAAAATTCCAAAATGTTGGCGAAAGCGAATAATTATTTTTGATGCTTTTATCATCAGGTCCCGCAAAATATTTTATTATCATTTTAGTTTATTTAGACTAAAGAAATAAATTCGGGGTCTTCGAAAGCGAGCGAAAGATGTCGATATTCGTAAGATTTTGTCCACGATTCCTAATGAAAAGAGATTAGGATTAACATACGAGTGGCCTGCATGATGGCACTGTTGGTTTCTTTCATCAATTCTCTCTTCAGGTTTATTTTTCAATATAATTGCGAAGGTCGAAAATTTCCAGTGTACTGCCCATAATTTAAATTGCCAAAGATGTGTGTGTGTGCTGGGTCTGCTCATGCATTTCCCAAGAGATCAATGTGCCGAGGCACCCGAAAAATGTTAACTTTGTCTCCGTAAGTGGCTTTACAATAGTCATGATCTTCCAGGTCGAATTTAAAAGGTTGTGGGCACCATTTATGACTAACGAACTGTCTGCGACAATAACCACATTAAGTTTAGATTTGCGAGCAAAGTTTGTGGTTTGAACAATAGCTCCAGCTTATGCTATAAATGTCGGAGAAAAATTTGGAAATAAAAGCAAATGCACAATGAAATTTGTATGAAAATTTGAAGAGGGTGAAATGGTCATTAAAAAAAAATCGATTAAGGAGCGTCCTTTATTTGCCTTAAATAAGATTTGCTCTAGTCTGTTATATGGTCTAGAAATCTAGCAGTTGTTCAAGTCTTTTAAGGATGTTCTAGTCTATATAGTTTCACCTTAAACTTCCCGTATTCTTTTTGTCAGTTTTTCATTGTTAATGCAATGAGTGAGTTCAGAAGCAACATCCAACCTTATAATGAAGATGATAGTGGTACAAAAGCCAAAAAAAAGTTCTGTTATGGTCGCAAACCGAGGTCTAAAAAAAGAATATTTTGTTATTGCCTTATATGAAGCTCTTATTAATTGCAGCTGAGCGGACTAGCAAATGGAAATGGAAATGGCAAACATGTCTTAAAATTAATGTTATCTGACCTCGTAAGAGAATTTGTTTGCCGTCATCATATCATAGTAAAGAAGTTGTTTTTAATACATTGTCGAATTTGTCCGCCATCTTACGATGACCTTTTCCCTGCAGCGCGGCTATAAACTCACGGCTGTCCACATCGATAAATAGTTGCAATTTGTGTAGTCGAACACCATCGAACATTGACTAACAAACGAATATGACCGAAAGCAATTGTTCGCCTACTTTCGTTATAAAATATTGAAAATTAGATTTTGTTGCCAAATAAAGGTTTCCTCCTCAGTTGGAAATCTGAATTTGACATAGTAACTGTGTTCGCCAAATCTAATTCTTTATCAACTTTTAACATAAATTACTACACATGAGACCGCTTTGCCGTATAGAGCTGCACTTTCTTATCTCCTCCAAAATTTTCCGTACATATATAGTATACCAACATAATCATCGATTTTTGTTTATTCATGCAGCGATTTTTGCAAATAAACCGTTCTATATAAAGCAGTCGTAAAAATTCTTCAATTCCATTGAGCTGTCGTTGTTGGCCCAAAAACTTCTCTGTGTGACATATATTAGCAAAGTACCTCGAAAACTGCGACATGACCACAACATTATGTTATATAATCACGCGTTAGCTAATCAGACGGACAGACGTAACCAAATCTATTTAGAAAATGATGCAGAATGAATGGCATTATAAACATCCACAGAAACTTAAGATAATCTTAGCGTAAGCATAAACATTGCCTCTGTACAATTCCACGTTTTTCTACTGAGTGTATGCTCATAAGGTGACGAAATGACCACGGGATCGCCCTGATAAGAAAAATTACTTCTCAACGGATTCTCAATTTCTTTAAAGTGATCGACTTACTAAGAGGAGCCGATAATTCAAATATTTTTTGACCACAATTAGAAGTACATTTCCCATAATGCGGGGATCTTAAAAATGCTTGCACTTTTCTGCTTTAAAAAACAAATATCTTCGTGCAAATCGTTATATAGTGTAGGATCCAAAAATAGGCGCAGCGGGTCCAAATTTGGGACAGTGAATTTTTTGTATCTTGAATTACTATTACGGCTGAAGTTTCATCATAACATATTAAAGTGCTGACTTTTCTGCCGTATAAAGGATCAATTTTTGTGAAAATCTATGTATAGACTAGGATCCAAAAAAGAGGTCGAGGTGGTCAAAATTTTGTGCAATTAATTTTTTTGTCTTAAATTACTACTAAGAGCTGACTTTCATCATGAAGCATTAAAAATTAAACCTTTTCGTCATATGAACTTTAGCTGTCCTTATATTGCCACACCCAGTTGGAAGTTTTCATATCAATTTAGAATGCCGAAATACTTATACTTAACCACCGTTGTCAAAAAATTGTGAAAATTGCAATTTTTTCCATGTTACGAGTTTCCAAAACAGGGCGTTATGTAGAGAGTAATCGAAAACGGACTGATTCAAACCATTTTCACCAGTGTTCATCCCTGGGTCAAAGTACGTCAGTGTACTAAATTTCATCACAATATCTCAAGAATTGCGACCTGTAGTTTGAACACAAATTTGCGTGGGTAGACGCTTGACGGATAGACAGACAAACAGCTCGGGAGGTTTATAATAAAAGGTGGGTCTATCTTAAGCCCTTCCGCGTGTTACATACGTCCGCAGATACTTAATATGCCTTGTACCACAAGTGGTGTAGGATTTAAAAGGAAAAAGATTTTCTAGAAAATACCGAAAAGAGAAAAAAGAGTAGCTATCAGGCGGGTATATCAAAAAAACCTTTTCTGGTTTTTTTTTTTGCTTTATCAAAACACTGTCTCTCAAATATGATATAAGCTATAAAATATGCTTAGCAGCAGAATGAAGGAATGCAATTCTTCCTGTGAAAGACTTTGTTCACATTTTTTTTTGTACTCTACGCCACTTGTGGTAAAAGCGTATGTTAAGTTTTTATGAATGTATGCAACCCCAAGAAGGACTTGAGATAGACCCATCTGTTGTTATAAGAATAGATGGAAGACGGTCTGTCCGTCTCTCTGTCTTGTTTTCTTCTGTCTAATCTACAGGTCGTAGCTTTTAAGATATTTTGATAAAATTTTGCACACCGATATGTTTTAGCGCAAGCAGATACGGTATTCAAAATGGTTTGGATCAGACGACTTCTTCGATCACTTTTCTTATAATGACTGATTTTGATAAGCCGTTATAGGAATAACTATAGTGTGATGTAGGGTAGTGATGGTTTTAGTTGCTGAATAAGGAAATCGCATTGATAATTGAAAAAGTTGTTGAAATAATGTCAAGAAATTCATTATAAAAGACGACCATTGCATCGTCTTGCCAGTGAGTCCTACAGAAACAAATCATTCGCGATTTCAAAACTTATCCATATTTCTGTAGTCATCGTACTATCGTACGATTTCTACGACTTTGCAAAATGTAAGTTTTCTACTCTCAGTTAAGCGGATAATTTTCCCTAAAGGTAACTATTTTTTTTTTTTTTTTGCCTTTCATTTAATGTAATGATTACATACTAATGTGCTTTGCGAGTACGGATGAGTTAAGCTGTCTTTAAGTTTTTATTTTGCCATAATAGCAAATGCACAGACTAAGTGACTCGATTGAGTTGTTGGTAATAAATGCTTTAAAAATTTTACTAATAATCAATCATTCTATGACCATATATTTATTTTTGCCCCAAGTCAAACTGCTAAACACATTTACTGTTACCACTGCTTAAAGATGTAAAGAGAAAGTCTCGGTGTTAAGGAAAAAAAAAAAAATAGAAAAATAGAGAAAAACTAGTAAAATATTTTGAACGTTTTATACGTCCATCGCAAACAATATAGACGATATTCAGTAAATGTTGAAAAGCTTGCATTTCTCGTAACCAAGCGCTCCATTGTTTGTTACAGTTAAACAAAGTAATTTAATATGTTTTTCATTTCATCACTGATTACTGGTTCTGTGTTTAGACAAAAACGCCTCGTGATGTAATTTGCATTTTTTTCACAATTAACAGATTGAAATTTTACTAAGTTTGTCAACGCGTTTGCAACATTTCAGCATACGCGTTACGTATGAAAAGCAAGAGTTTGTTGCTCTGCTTGTCGATAGATTCTATTGCTTCTCTCCAAGGAAATATAAAAAATTTTAGTGAAAAAATAAAATTGAAAAGGCACAGGCAACGATGTCTTTCATTTCAGGAAATTTTTTCTAATGTAAAGTTAGAGTTATATCGTCAACTCTTCTCTAAGGACAAACAGCGTCGAAAAGAAGAAATTTTAAAAAATCTTCAAACCTAAGTCGCTAGCGAGTATCGCGCAGATGAGAACTGAGGAGTACCAAGTTTGTATTCGCGGATTCAAATCTCAATGCGGTAGAGATTACTTTGGTTGTAGTTATAGTAAGTAAAGGCGTAATACTTACCGATTGGACACACCCACTAGGCTGTGGCCGCTGCCCCATCTCTAGCTCTTCCCTCATCTGGTCACCAAGTTACCCAAACAGGCGACATCTCATGAACGATTGGTAATAAAAAAAAAAGGTGGAATGCAACTTTGGGTTTTGTGAGGAAATAATCACTAAAGCTGTTTAGGAATTTTTATTCAAAGACTGTATGTTTGTAGTTCCCATGTTGGGTGCTCGAGAAATCGTATTAAGGCGAACATAATTTGCTTTTTTTTCCCTTTCTTTCTGCTCATTTCCACGCAAAAGAAATCCTTTTTGTTTTTTAACATTTTTTTCTTTCACTGGTTTTGGTAATGCGAGAGGATTTAAATAACTTAAGTTTGTTTTTGGTTTGTGCTCGTTTTGACTTTATTATCTTGTGTTTATACATGTTCAGTCAATTTTCTTTTTCCGGTTATTTAGCGGATTTGTATTTTTATCCTTTGTCTCTTCGTTAGATTGCACAGTAGTTAAATTCATTTTTCAGTTAAATAATTGCTATTCATAAGTCATTCAATGATTTCAATTTGCGTTGCGTTAGAGAAAGTTTTGTCTATGGCTTTGCAAGGATTACTGAGTATTGAAAATATTTCAAATAATGAATAGAATAAAAGAAAAAAAAAAAAACAAATT
The DNA here is from genome assembly GCA_000688715.1 of Glossina pallidipes. Classification (NCBI taxonomy): domain Eukaryota; kingdom Metazoa; phylum Arthropoda; class Insecta; order Diptera; family Glossinidae; genus Glossina; species Glossina pallidipes. The sequence goes on from KK499975.1 coordinate 34,709, forward strand.
GTTAAATATACACACACCGCCAAAGAAGTGTCGGAAACTGTAAACAAGAAAAAAAAACACTTTTTTTTCGTAAATTACGCAAAATTTATATGGTCCTCTTTAAAAGGAAGCGAGAGAGAGAGAGTAAATAACATTTTTTTTTTCAATATATGAAATAAAATAAAACCGTACAAAATAAAATAGTAATGCGATTTTCGTTTCTTATATTTTAGATATTGCTTCACGACGTTGTTATCAAAAGATGATTTCATGCCTCTGTGTTCTTTTCTTGAATTCTTTTCTTGAATGCTAATGCTTGGTTGCTTGCCCACAAAAATACATTCTCATTGCAATCAGTGTACATTGCAATCGTAATGACTTTAAAGCCTTCAAGCTAATGATGATTTCACTTGATTTCAAGGAAAAAAGCTCAACGCTAAACCTTGCCGGTCCGTTTGTATGATTATTTTTGAAGAGTACGCATTCATTTGTCCTTACTTTTCTTTTTTTAGTATGGTGAGGGCGTTTATGTCCTGTGTACGTGCAACATAGTGACAATTTGAAAGGACTGATGAAAGAGAAAGAGAGGCAAAGGTGATCGCAGGCTAGTGGATGCGTGCCCAATAGGTTAGTGTTATGCTTTTACCGATTGGGCATTCACTATAACTACGGCTAAAGTGAACTCCACCGCACTGGGACTTGAATCTGCGATCATTAACTTGGTATTAGTGATTCCTACCTATTCGGCTACTGATGTGGAACGGACATTTCTCCCAATAAATTAATTGTCTCAAGGAAATCGCCTAATTCGTATCAGAATAAGTCAATATATTTAGTTTCGGTTTGTAAAGCACACTAAGTTGTTGTTGTTGTTTTGTGCATGAAGAGCTCTTTCAAGAAAAGGAAATCGATTTCCTTTACCTCATGATTGACAGAGTTTTCTTGTCGAAGCCATCATCCACCAAATCAAAAGGAGCTTTTTCCCAAATGTACGATAGATAGATCGGCTAAGTTCCAACAATTTCGGTGCGTGGTGCAAACGTGTAGTTTTCAAGAAGATTGGCCGAAAAATACTGAACATAAATCTTAACTTCAGGGGAAATAAAAACCAAACCTACATAAATATATATACAGTTCTCTATAGATATGTATATACTATCTGAACTAATACCATTGGGAGTTTCTTGCTTGAATTTCCTTTATGGTATCCCACAATTTCAATTGGTTTCTACGAAATAGTATGTTGAGTTTTGAGAAAGTCACACTCGGGAACAATGTGCTCAATCGTTTATGATGGTTGAGGCCTTCAGCAGAATCAAATGAGCCCTTGATCCTTGGATTTCAATTGTTTTTTCCAAGGGCTGACAGACAGATATTATTTAAACCGTGAACATGTCAACGGACGGAAATTGTTATTAAAGAGATTAGATCGCTTCAATTTTTGCCCATGCTTAGGCTTAATTCATTTTTCTCTTCATTTCATGGTAGAACCTTAAAGTTTGCTTTCCCTGCACCTAATCAAACAGTCTTCAGGCTGGATTGAAAGTACTTCAAACAGATCGCTTAAAATCGTTTTATTTATTTCATTTACTATAAACCTCCTATCGGTTATTAAGGTGTTCTATATCTGAATGGACTTTGGCGGTAGCAAATTGTTCTCTTGCCTTAACTTGCAATTCTGTTCACGAGTTTTCCAATTTGATTAAAAACAATTGTTCACGTGAGAAAGGGAATATAAGAAGATATTATTTCCAGGAAAGAATTCATTTACATACGGGGAGCCTAGTAGATTCACCTGGTGGTATAAATTTAGCATCAAATTAGATGTTGAACTAGCCATGGATAAATTTAGACTTTTGTTGACTTCTATTGAACGAAGCGAAGAATGCTGGGCCTTGTGTTTTCTTGTAAAAAGTTCACGAATAATGAGGTACATCTAAAATGAGAGGAGAGAGTACGTACTTCCTTTTTGTAATCCATCTCAAGGCGAATTCACATCGCAAGCGATGAAGGTTATCAGTGTTTTTTTTGTTTTTTGCCCTGGCTGTAGATTGTCGCCCAAAGTAGAGGATGACCGATGAACAAAATTTATTTTTAGCTTTTTGCTGCAATAAGTTTTTTTTGGCAAATTTAACGAAAGGGACTATCACTTTGCGCTACAACTTGATCATCCATTGATCGGATTTCAGGCTGACGGCTTTCTTGTAGAGGACTTGCGCGCAGTGTAGCATGTTAAAAAGCATACGTTTAGCACGATTTTTAGGCAAAACAGACTGTAAGTCGTGTCGGCCCAATGTTATTGATTAACAGATTCGTCCGCCTTGTGTAAAGTCCACAATTTAAGAGTCTTACGGCGTCATCGTGCTTGTTATAAGTGACACCTTAGTGAGTGAAAGTAAACGAGTTGTAAAGGTTTAGAACGAATCTAAAATCTCCTACCAACCATTTACTACTTAATGATTTAAAATTCTGCGCTGCTTTTCGAATAAAGTCGCTATGCGATGGGCATGCCTTTTTTGAGCATAACATATCAAGTTAAATGTATTGTCGCCAACAATTGCACATATTCTTAAAAAAAACCCTGCACTCTTCTAACTCTGGTTTAGGATTAGAATCGAATAAACCCAAAGATTTATACTTAAGTATAAACAAGAGAAGTGTTAATTGAAGTTCATGCACAGAGTTCTATTACAGCGTAGCAGCATAGACAGACTAAATATAAATTTACAAATAGTAAAAGTGTGAGATAATAAGCAAAATACGAAATTAGTTTATTTCTATATGCGTCTCCGTTAAGATCAGTGTATTGATTAGAAAGAAAAAGAAAAGCAAAATGTCTGTTAATAAAATCTTTTATATGAGCGACAGTCATCAAGATGAAGAAGTACAGGAAGAGGAAATTTTCAAAGAGAACGCATACAATTTGCGTAGTACTTGTACGATGGATTTCGATGATATGTTAGCGAAATTGGGTGAATTCGGTCGCTTCCAAAAAATACTATTTATCTCTATGATTCCGTTCAGTTGCTTTTTGGCTTTTGTGTATTTTTCGCAAATTTTTCTTACTCTAATACCGGAGGAATATTGGTGTAATGTTCCCGAATTGGAGGGACTGACAATGGCAGCAAGGTGCTCGCGGGATCGGGAAAAAGTTCTTTCAGTTTTTAAATAAATTAAATTTTGTTGTTACTCTTGTTGTTGTAGATTGTCTCTGGCCATACCAAGAATCGATGGCGAATATAGCAAATGTTTGGTTTACGATATGAATTTTACCGAATTGCTGTTAAATAACATCAGCTCCGCGAATGCTTCATGGCCTACGCGAACTTGTTACGCTGGCTGGCATTACAATTACACGTACATTCCTTACATATCGTTGGCCAGTGAACGTGATTGGGTCTGCGAGAGAGCCGTGCTCGCCACTTATGCTCAATCGTTATTTTTCTTGGGGGCTATAATGGGAGGTTTATTGTTTGGCTGGTGGGCGGATCGTTACGGCCGCATACCTTCTCTGATTGCTTGCAATTTAATGGGTTGTGCAGCGGGAATTATTACGGCTTATGTACAAAACTTTTGGCAGTTTGCTGTTGTACGATTTCTAATGGGTTTCGCTTTCGATAACTGCTTCACTATGATGTATATATTGGGTAAGGTGGTGGAGATCACAAAATTTGCTTCGAAAAAGTGTTACGTGTATGTTTAATTTTGTAACAGTTCTAGAATATGTGGGTCCACGTTATAGGACCTTGGTTTTTAATCTATCGTTTGCTTTGTTTTTTACCACTGCTGCTTGCCTATTGCCTTGGTTGGCTTATTATTTGGCCAATTGGCGTTTGTTCGCCTTGATCACTTCAGCTCCCTTGGTTTTGGCTATATTTACTTTCTTAATACTACCGGAATCAGCCAGGTGAGTGAATACCAAAATCATTTCCATCTCACAAGGCAAGACAATTGAAAAATTGTCCGTTCTCCTTATAGGTGGCTTATATCACAGGGTCAAATTGAGACAGCAATTAAGATTTTGCAGAAAATGGAAAAATCAAATGAGTCTCAAATTCAACCGGAACTTTACGAGCGCTTTGCGCATTCTTGCTTAAATTCACTGCAAGAAAACTACGATCATCATTATCGTTATTCGTTGTGGGATATTTTTAAAACTCCACGTCTTAGATGTAACTTTGCCCTAATGATTATCATCTGGTTATCGATTACCTTAATATTTGATGTTCACGTTCGTAATGTGAATTCGTTGGGTTTAAATGTTTTCCTTACATTCTCGTTATTGTGTTTTACCGAATTGCCTGCGAACACTTTACTCGCTGTTACTTTGGATAAATTTGGACGCCGTTCGTGGTTTTGTTTGAGTTTAATAACAAGCGGACTACTTAGTTTCTTCGCTTCCTCAGTTCCATTGGGTTTGTGCTCAGCTTCTTTGGCAGTCGCTGGTCGTTTTTTTGTTAACATTTCCTACAACGTTGGCTCTCAATATGCCGCTGAAATCTTGCCAACAGTGGTTAGGGCTCAGGGCTTAGCATTTATACATCTTATGGGCTATGTAGCGTTAATGGTGGCACCATTTGTTGCGTATTTGTCTAATATATCGGAAACGTTGCCTTTAGTTGTTTTAGGTTTCTTGGGTATTATATCGGGTTTGCTGTCACTGTTTCTACCGGAAACTTTAAATCATGATTTGCCAGAAACATTGCATGACGGTGAAGTATATGGTAAGAAGTAATAATTATTGGAATTTCCTCGTTTCCGAATCCAAAGGTTATCTTCTCGCTTAGTTTGATTGATGAGATGGAAATTATTAGAAACGTAGTGAGTTCCTATTCATCACTAGAATGAAAACTAAACGGTTTAGCCAGTAAGTACCACTTAAGCTATATATAGAACTTAATATCTATAACTTTGTAAAAATTGAAATAATGTGCTTAACGACAATTTTTGTTGTCTATATATATATATAAGTAAGAAATAAAAACACTACAAATACTTACATTATTTTAGTTAATAAAATTTTTCATGTAACGACTTTTCAAACTGAGGTGTTACGCAGGATGTGCAGATTGGAGTAAAATGCCATGGAATACCAAATTGCATCAAAATATATCAAAAATTACGACCTGTAGGTCGAACATAAGAAAACAAGGCACACAGAAGGCCATGCATGCTTAGTTTCGGTTCAGAAAATGACTTTGAATCGATCGATATAATGAAAGGTGGGTCTATACCAAGTTTCTCTAGGTATTGCATACGTTCGCAAAAGTGTAAATTTTTATACCAATAAACGAAGGATGCAAGTGTAGTAGATTTTTGTAGCCATATACCTAAGGATGAGGACAAACGCATTTTCTAATAAGATTTGCCACAACCAAAAGGCAGCTTCAGAGGCCCTTGACCAGCCTTATATTCTGAGTTGATTAAGCCGTATCTGTCCGTCTGTGCTTTCATGTGGTGTGTGTTTTTGACATCCTCCTGGTTGCAAAGATCGACTTCGAATTTGGTAGAAATAGTTTCCACACGCAGGTTGATATTGAAAATGAATTTGGTTCGAGCACATGCCCGCAGCAAAGCGTAAAGTGAACATAAATCCGTTTCTCTAAGCAAAAATTTGTGGGTTTCTGCTCAATACTCACTAATTACGAAAGACGGAAAGGTGCAATTTTCTACCTTTACTTGAGGGAAAACTCTACTATTTATGTGAAAAAGTGAACCATGCCCAAAACGAATGACAAGTGCTTGAATTTTCTTTTTTTCCCGTTTTGTACATTCCTCCAATGGAAATACATTGTCTGCCTAAAAAGGCATTAATTTTAAAATAAATAGCGTGGACACCAAGACGTTTTGTATTGCGTGGAAGTAATGTCAGCGACAAGGTTATCACATAAAAGAACTTGGAGAGTGAAAGCCGACCAAGTAAATGTGTTAATTCTAAATTAATTACGGTGGGCGTCATGACGTGATGGTTTAATTTTTTCTTCACAATGCCTTTTAGTGATCTTGAAAAGATAAATTTTGTTCTAATGACTTTTTTATGTCCATATATAAAAGCATGGGACGCTAAAAATTTTAATGGTGATGGGCATGCGAGATTCGGCCTCAACCGAATATAACTTTCTTGCTTGTTATGCATTTTTTCTGTAGCTATCACCTAAAATAACACTTGACTTTAAGTATCAAGTAGAATTCTTAATAAATTGCTTTGAGATGACGGGCATTAAGCACTTGCTGTAAGATAACCGTAATTTGTTTTTCACTAACTTGATTTGCGATAATGCGAATATTGTTTTTTTTTTCTAATTCGGCTAATCATTCAAGGCATGACCCCTGCACGTCCGAAAGTAGTGAGGAAATAAAAAGAGCTAGCGGTTGGCCGTAGCCTGGTGGATCCATGCCATAAGTGTTATATCTTTACCAAAAAAAATATATGAGTTTATTACCTGTTCATACAGACGGAAGGGCTTTAAAGGGCTCTTTTCGAATAAGAGATCCCCTTTGTGACAATTTTTGGGAATGATAGCAAAGATTCGTGGAGACCATTAAACATATATTTAAACATGGAAAATTGGTCAGCACCGGGATATTTTTAAGGAGCTCTGCAGCGTACAGTACAGTAACTGATGGAAATATGAATCCAAGAAATGTCAACTTGCCTGTGCTTACTCAGTGAATTTGAAAAATTTAGTTTTTGCTTTTGAAAACTACGGTAAGGTATTATTTAACCCATTTCGTTAGGGAACTCTACATAAAAATTGATTCGTTACATTAACTGAAAGGTCACAGTTGATTACTTAATATATATATATATATATATATATATATATATAAATTGATTCGTTACAGTATATATATATATATTAAGTAATGAACTATGAGCTTTCCATCAATGTAATGAATCAATTTTTATGTAGAATATATATATATATATATATCTGGACTTGGCAAATATGATTTCTTTACTGGGTATAAAAATGGTATTAATTATGGGAATTAACCGGCAAATTTGTGAATTAATTGGTTCGACCTAACTTTTCATCTTCTTTGTCTTATTTTTATGATCTATCGAATTGATACGACAGCAGTTGTTTATACATTGTCATGTTTATAGGCAAAGAAAAATTCATCACTTAAAATAAATATAAACCATAAAAACATGTACTAAAATAATAAAAAAAAAAAAATGTAAAAAAGAAGAAGAAGAAAAAAGAAATTGAAATGAATTTCTTTTAACTGCCGCAAACACTCATTATATGAATTTATTTAGCACTTAACAAAATGTTTTATTGCTAACATGGGTTCATATGCTAACTTGTCTGCTTCACCAGCTAACTAGCTTTGCTTGCTTACTTGCTGCCAACTATGCTTAAGTAGCATATAAAACGTTTCTGCATATTTATTGAAATGTTTTGTGAACAACGGGCAGCCATGCACTTTACGAGTAATAATAAAAGGCAGGAGGCAAAGAAAGACAGAGATAGAAAGAGAGAGAAAGAAAGGAATAAATGGATGATAGTTTAACTATGCGAAAGAAGGGAAAAGAAAGTGGGAGAGATTATGAAATTTTATGGCATTTACATCTACATGCTTGCACACATACTTGCTTAAATGCTAAGAAGTTAAAAAGATTGTTGTTCAGTTTACTAAGGAACAGGAACAGGACGCGAGTGGAGTGAGTGAAAGTCTTAGTAGCTCCGAAAGCAGAGGCAGCAGAATGTGCATATTGAATAAATGTTTATGATTATGTTTGGTTTTATGTGATAGTGTTTTTTTTTGTTTTTTTTTTTTTGCTGTTGTTGCTATTGCACCAAAGCAAATAAACATGTTAATTACTTCTTTTCTCGACAATTGTTTTATGGCGTTATCTTCCCTTAAAGCGAAAAAGAAGAAGAAATTGCAAGGTGAGCGCGTGCATTCACGTAAAGCGAACGCCTTAACTTAAAGCGCCTTTAAATATTGACAAGCAATCGAGTTGTTTTTTTTTTTCTCTTTTTTGAAAATTTCTTTTTGAAATAAAAAGTGTTTATATAAGCAATAATTTGTTCCTTTTTATAATCTCAGCTTTTAAGCAACTGCTCTGCAATAACTTTTCGCTATTATTGCTGCCGTTGCTGCTTATAGTTCATTTGCATGCCAAAGACTATACGGGACATATAAATAAACTTAAGCTTAAGTTCGGTTTTTTGTTTTTGTTATTTATTTTTACATCTTTTGTATTTTTAAGATATTATTGTTATGCTAGGGCTTGCATAGAATATGTTGCCTTTGGTGTATTTGTCCCAGCTGTTGGACTGAAATAATATTAATTTTTATGTTTTACAGCTTTATGCATTGTTAGATTTGTTCCCCTTCCACAACAACAATAACGCGGGCGCTTAGTTACGCAGACTCGCATATATATATATATATATATGTGTGTATATGTCTTTATGCTATGAAAACATATGCCTAATAAGGCTTACTGGGTCTTGACTTATCCCAAAAATGCTGCCGTTCTCGTATGTAAGCGTACACTCGTGGATATGGTATGCAATTGCAGACAAAATGTTGAGTTGTAAGCGCGTGCGAGCATAAAGAAAAAGCACAAAAAAAATTATGGTATGTTTGAGTCGAATCTTTGGATACCCATTACAAGCTTGCATTTCCGAATTTTTGTTGATTCCATTTACTTTTAGAGAAACGTTTCACGAAGTATCTGCAGAGTAGCAAATTTACAGCGTTAGAAGAACCATATAGATATATGATAATAAAAGTCTACCATAAAGCATCATTCTGTGGAAAATCTCCTTAAAATGTTTGGAAATTAATATAAAAGCAAATAAAGAGTTTCGATGCCTTTCCTGACCTCTCTGCGACTTGATGATTAAGAAAAATAAATCAATCGAATAAAAATATAAGAAAGAAACGAGAACTTCATCACTGGTCCTAAAGATTTATAAGCAGTTTCTTAACCCTAAAGACTTGCATCGTAACCTTTGAAAAGAGAGCTTGGTCAGCGAGTGAGCGCAAACGAGCCCGATAAAGCAAAATGGTGTGAACTGCTAAAACCCTAATTTCGGTAAACACCATAGTTTTAAATTTTGTCTCCGCCTGAGTGGCCCAGTAGGCAAGAGTCTCGACTAGCAACTCAATGGTCTTGGGTTCAAATCTCAAGTGCGGTAGAGTTTTTCAACAAAGCCGAAAACCTTAGATGCTAGTGCTTTAAGACTTTAGTCTTAGAATTTATTCTCTGGCTAAATTTATAATAATAATAATAATAGATTTTGTAAATAATTTCTTTAATTACTTCATATACTTATCTAAATAAAATTATTCACAAGCCAGTGACAGGAAATCCGAGGGATATTAAACTCTGAGGTATTTTAAAAAACAAACCGATGAACAGAAACACGGGGTTTCACGTAACAGCCGCACATTAAATACAAACATCGTATCGTTATCGTAACATTAGCGAATTCCGACAGCATTGTAAGCGTAACAGGTTATGTTTTATTGCGTACATCCAATGAAAATGTTCCGCATAATTTTTATTTTTAACTACAGCACTGACTCTCATTCTTCAAAATTTTAAACCAAGGATAGTTATTGTATGCAAGGCTCTCATTGGACGCTTCCTAGCGCTCTCCTATTTGTTTTCAAAGAAGACTTACTTTTGCTTGTAGATGAAAAAAGAGTGCAAGGAAAGAAAAACACTCATGAAATAGTTGGTAAGCTAATCTTGAAGAATCTATCCGTCTTCAATAGTTTTGTTCAAACGCTAGGAAGGAAAGGCCGTGGGTTCATCAAGACTTTCGTGGTTTATCATTATACAGAATTGTCGTCAAAAGGTAGTCAGGATTTCCTCTCTGAATCAAGCAAGCGCCCGTGACGAGACATCGGCATGAAATATGTTGTGTGGCGAATCGGACATTAATTGTTCACTTTCATCTTTATGTGAGCCCTTTTCAATTCGGCTTTATGTGTTCGCTCAGGTCAAGAGTAGCCATAACGAACCGTTTTGTGAGTATCGAGAATAGCCGGAAATCAAGTGAAGCTAAAGCAAGCTCTTGGCGTGACGACATAACGGCCATACTTGTCTATCATGTTAGGATATGAGCTAAATTCGTGGCGAGAAAGTTCAGAAGAACCAATATAGTGTCAGAAGAGGGTTTATACAGGCAAGTGTTGATATCTGGCCGCTTTTGTGAACTTTTTTGTGCGATGATATATTGCGACCTTCAATGAAGACGTAACCAAGCACAACACGCAGACACCATACATTGCCGGCATAACGAATTCAATATCGGATATACTGCCGAATAAATTGAAGACAGTTAGGGCGAACTTTGCATAGGTGAGTTTGACAAATTTAAGTTCGAGGGTAGTTCGTTAGCAAATGGGTTCAATACAGTTAAAAAATTGTAAAAAAAATTGTCTTTTTTCAATTTAATATCGAGCGAAATTTGTTGGTAAATGAATCGAATAAAAATTGAGTCCACTATATATCGTTGTTTTGACGAATTTAAGATCAAACGTAGCTTGCTGATGAAGTAAATCTTTGCTTTAGTAAATTTAATTTAATTTCTATGCCCCTCATTGGTTTAGTGGATTTATGATCGTATATTTACTAGCGAACAACTTTAATGAAGTTCGTGCAAAATAGAACGCAGATGCAAATGGATGCAGATAGTTAGGTAATTTCTTGTAAGATTTAAGGATGCTTTTAAAATCTGTAAAGTGTCGAACATACATACGGATGAAGTTTGCATAAACAATTATAAGTAAAAGGCTTCCCTTCACTTTGGATCCGGGGTAACTTGACGATCAGTGAAACCTTATGTTCGAAATGCTTCAATTTGAAAAACCTTATTCAGCATTGCTGAGTGAGTCAAGTGATTTTAAGTCATCGTTATTTCAATCTCCACAGAATGTTTTCAACTAAAAGATTTGCAGCATTGTAGAGCATTAATTTAGGCTATTTGTGCTTCAAACTTAACCTCTTAGGTGTATAAGACGCGATTACTAAACAATTACGATCCGATGTAAAGACCACAAAATTACAAATGTCGTTTTATGATGTGTTTTCTTTACAACACCAGCAAGTCTGGTATATAGAACATTATAGGCTGAGGGACTTTTGAAAATTTCCACCTATTGACAGCCATTGTTTTCCGTTTTATGTTAGCATGTGGGAAGAAAGGTTGTTTCCTAAACCCTAAATAGCACTCTCACCGGAAGTTAAAGGAATTCAAGGTTTGGCTGTGAAGTTTCTGAAATAGTTAGTCCTATCATGGGTAATAATTAATTCGGGACAATAGTTAAAATCAAGACTATGGATTAAATGCTTTGCAATTCTTAAAGGCAGATATCAACGCAATCGGTGATTAAAGGCAAGTGTCATTCTGTATAATGGAATCTTATATTTGTTCCTTTTTCTTTTTAAATCGCATTTTATTATCTTCGTGCGATGGAATGAGACGACCGAACTGTTTAACAAGTAAAAAAAGGATTTCCTGAATTCGTTGCCTAACTGCATTTAAGAAAGATATCCTTCTCTATTTCTTTTGCAATGTTTTTAGAGGATATGATTTACTTTAGGTTTCCACCAAGGATTACGAGGCATAATGTATGTATTTTTGTTTTTTTTTTCTCTTTTCATGGCGAGTAACATTTGTTGCTTACAACTGTATTAATATGCAAATAATCTAAATATTTATAAAGCTTTCTTTCTTTATTTTCTTTTCTTAATGTTCTAAAGTTTCTTAAGAAAAAGAAACCGCCTGCAGTTAGCGGTTGCATAAGGAGTTTATAGCATTCTTATGTTTTGGTAGACACTTTCATGTCTCATAATAATTCGTGTTAATAGAGAAAGCCTTGAGAGCCCCAGGCTTATGTTATTGATAACAATTGCTTTGCTATGTAAGCCTAGAAAATTTAATTTGTCAAAAAAAAAAAGAAAAGGGGAAGAAAAAAGTATGCAAACAATGATTGATGGATTTTGTCTTTTTCTTTTGTTAACATTAAGGTCTTCATATGCAAATATTTAATAAGAAGAAGAAGAAGAAGAAAAAAAGAAAAACGGGGCTTTAAAGTTCATTAACGTTTCTTCTTGTACACACACATACATACATGCATATATACATACGTGGGTATATAAAAAAAGCCTAAAAGTTATGTAAAACAAAAATCCAACTCTTAAAAATCCATTAAAACTCTTCAACATCACCATATGCATGTCACAGAATAAACGCACATCCATGCGCACTTACACATTCGCATATATGTGTGCAACAGCTAAAAGAAACAAAGGTCCTTGGTTTACGTTTCTTTTGCGATCGCATTCCCCTAAGTACATCCAAGTAGACGCCGAAGTATGAATGTCGTATAGATTTCACCCTGGCGACGTACTACTTTTCATATAATGTACTTGGTGTACATACTATGTCTTAACTTATACAACCGCCCTTATTACATTGCCTTTGGACTGCATACGTAAACGATGGAAATCACTTGAAAATGCATTTCCTACTTTAATATCATCGTCAACGCGTCATTGGTATGAAGCAGTCATTCTAAATTGTTATTGATATTGAAATTGCAGTTTTTTATATATTCACCTACAACGACTAAATGCATATTAAATGCATTGTTCTGTTTGTAACGTCAAACGATACCTATCACAACTGCATGCACATACATAAGCATACAAAACTATCTCGTCATTAATTCAAGATCCGTAAGTGAAAGTCGTAACGATGTCCATACAGATGTGCGTCCAGCTTCACTCAATGCTAAATGAAGAAAATATTAAGATAGAAACATAGAAAGTACATATTCCCTGTAGACTTAAGTCATTTTTCGCCTTCTGCTAAAAGAATCAAAAAGGTAGCCGATCTGCACTACGATCATCTAGTTGCAGACTTTACTTTCTATAAAATAGGCGCGGAATTGTCACATGAGCCCTTTATTTGGCGAATGCTCTAAACTTCGCTTTCGACAAAAGAGCCGGAAAAGCCTTTATTTGGAGAACAGTATAAACATCACGTCCGGTATAAGAAGAGAGGTCGGATTGTCCCATAAGCCATTTATTTGAAGAATTATGTAAATTGTACTTTGGATAATGGAGCTGCGGCATGAATCGGTTATTTGGAGAACGTTCTCAGCTTCGCTTTCAACAAAAGAGCGTACTATCCGATGGACAAACTTCACTTTCGATAAAAGAACCGGGGAATCGTCACACGAGTCGTTTATTTCGAAAACGATTTAAATCAAATTTCCTGAAAAATCTGACTGGCTATGCAAATTTTTCTGATTAACTGAGATGATGGGTATCCAAGAATCATCTTAAAGCGTGTATACTAAAAATCTTGCTTGTCAGCCTTTTCTTTTAAGGTAGAGACCGACATATATGCGCAGACATTTTAAAAGCCACGTATTTATATACAAACATTTCCTTAGAAATTTTTTCTTTTTCTAAAGTTGAGGGTAAACGCATCTATGCAGCGTATATTAAAAATTTCTCCACTTTTTAAACAATTTTAAGGGTTGCGCTGTGAATATAACGTTTAAAAGTATATATATATGTATGTGTATATGAAATGTTTTGGTAAATATTTACACACCATCAGCCAACTGACTTTGTCATCAAATTAATGATAATCGTAAATTTTTTACTTTAATCGATGCATAAATATGATAACACACGCGAAACAGATGAATGTAAGTGTGAAGATGCTGCTGATAATGACGGTCGATTATTAATTTTATTAACTTTGTGTATTCAAATAAATTTATATGAAATTTGAAAACAATTCACCTTAAGAAGTAAATAAGAATCGTGCGTTTTCCTTAACGTGCTGTATATGTAGGCGATATCTTAAGTAAGCATGTCGTAAGTAAGCAAATCGTTTTCTGATAATTCTAGGACTCTTTGTATGCCAATCATGGGCTTAGGTTACGGATAAAAATATTTTGTAGTAGTTAGATCTCGTTCGTTTTTAAGCTTATATTTCGAGATTCACTGTGGACATAACAGTAGTGCTCTTTCTTCTTCAATTTTTACATCGTTTTATAAAATTTTGCAACAGACCTATGGACGGACGTTCCCTAATTCCTTTAAGAATGCCTTAATAAAGTCTCTCATGTGTCTTTTTTTTTATTTATTTAATTTTTATGATTTCCACCCATTCCGATGAGGTCACCTACATATGCATACTTTAGAACGGCGATTCTTACAAAGGATTATAAATAGTGAAGGCTGTAAGTTGGTGTTGCAAAAGCACGAAAGTCAGATAAACAAGATAAGTAAAATGGAGATAAGATATGGGCTCAGTGTAAAAGAAAGAAAAAAAAAATTCTAGTAAAGCTAAATATTTTACCGATATTGCGTTGTCCAGGTCGTTTCAGGATGTCCATAGAACTAGTTGCTCCGAATGCAAATCTTCGAATTGCTGGAGAAGCCTTTTGGTAGCCACACGGCATGTGCTTACTGGTAAGATTTTAGGCATTTAAGATTTTATTCTTGAAAATATTTTAATCTTGATTCCCTGAAGGTTGATTGGCAATTGTGGGGGAAAGGGATTAGGATTAAGGTAAAAACAATGTCGTCAGTAATTCTATTGATTGTTTTCGTCGACTTTCTTTTCAATTTTGATTTCAACACGTACTGGAAGGTCCGTCCTTTTCACTGTATCGTCCCCAATTACTGACTTCGGGGGAAGGCGAAAGTTTGGTTTGCTCAGTTTGCTTGTTACGTAAGAGACCGATATGACTTGTTGTAGCAAAAAAGTTTTAATCTTGTCTCCGTGATTATGTTTTACTTCATTAATGATATTTCACTTAGCATTTAGGGAGTTTTTATGACCGATACCCCTTTTGAGTTTGTCGCCGTGAGTCACATTCATGATGTGAAGGATACCTTTAGCTTCGGTTGCAAATTTGACTAAAATATTGCCATATTCCATTTACTGGTGGTAGGTATAAACACATGTTTCTTGAAGGGAATTACACACTCTTCTGATATCGCTTGTTATGTAACATTTGTCAATGTTTAGGCTTCTACTAATACATATGAGCCATTGGCCAGCAAGAATCGAAACTACATGAAAGATCTTTTAAAACAGAGCTCTTTACTCGTCATGTTCGAATTAATTTACTAGAAAGCAAGTACAGCTAAAAAGCTGTGCTAAATGTTCTTCCCAACTTCTTAAAGCCTAAACGGTGCAGAAGTGTACTGTGGTGATCTAAAAGCTTCTAACATCTTTAGGAGGAAAAGTTGGTTCAGTTGATGGGAAGTGGTTAGATATTTGTCGTCGTTTTTCGCCTTTTTACGGTGTTACTTTTTCTGGCGAACTCTAACTTAAGTTACACACAATTTAACCGCAGATTATCTGTACGATACTGCAAGGCATTGATTAAAGCAAGACTAACTATTTGGATTTAGTTGAAGTTTGCAGTCTTAACGATTGATTGATCTGATCTTTGGAGTGCTGGGCTAGACAATGAGTAAAGGTGTACGCAGAGCGCATAAAACGGCCCTTTAGAAACTGTGAAAAGAGCAACTTGCTACCACAGCACGGCGAAAGCAAATAATAAACCAAAGGAAGACGAGAAGAAAAGGCGAAAAGCTGCAAGGATTAGTGAAAAGTAACGCACCTAAGGAGAGGAAGATTGCATTGAGTAAACTGAAGTCCGGAGGTAAGAAAACGGCAAAAGCTACTTATTATCATGCTTAGGATATTAATGCGAGCAGGATTTGGATGGGGAATCCGTATGCAGTTTAAGTGCGTCATTATGGGAATGTAAAGGGCATCGATAATACGGTTAATAACTTGAGTTTCTATGTTGTTCTCCCTTCCTTACATGCACCTTTCGCGATAAGGAGTGTATTGGTATACCTCTGCAACGGACAAACACTGATTTGCATTATCAAAGTTTTAACTCAAACATATTTTCAATTTGTCAATACGACTTTTATTTATTCATTTTAAATTTCTTTTTCTAGTACAAACAAGAAGTTCATCTCGAAGAGCATAAGTGTTAATATTTAGTTCTATTATCAATACTTGTGATCTACAAAAGGTGTAAAAAGTTGTAAAAAGTAGATAAAATATCGGATAAGTGCGACTTCAATAAACCCCCTTCATACCCAATCCATAGGCTGTCAGACCCTGCACATTTGATGTGTTCTAAGGGATGTCTCTACGCTACTGACTACATTGTAATGAATGAAATGTTAACAAATTATTGAAACCTAATTGTAGGCAACAAAAAGGCAACAAGAATTTCATACGATATTTACCTTAGCATAGCATTTAAAATGTGTAAAGACGTTCGCTCCTTAACTAAAGAAATAATACTTACATTTTAAATATATTTTCATGTAAGTGTGTGAGTGTATGTGTTTAAAATGTAAAGTTGCGGAAGAATTTGTCTTTTTTTGTTCATTTTTTTTTTTTTTTATATTTTCGTTGATAAACACCTTTTAGCCTAAGACCATTTTTAGGCTGATAATTATACTTGATGCCAATGTGCCACAATGTGTATGACGACGATGATGATTATTACGGTGATTGCTATGATAAAAGCAAAACTTTTGTATGTTTATGTGTACTGGACTATGATATAACTGATGGTGATTGTAGTAATGTTGACACGCAGAGCATAAACATTTTTTTCTGAAAATAGAAAAAATAAAAAAAGGAAAATGTTGATTATTTGTGAAAATTAAAAAAAAAAAAAAAAAAAAAAAACATATACTCAATTAAAAATAGAAAGAGAAGGATCTTAAATGAACAGTAAATAAATTTCTTTTTTATAAGAATTTTTTACTATTTAGTTATAAGGTATCGTTGTTGGCGTTATTATAGCGTAACATCCTTCTCCACCTTTGGCAGAAACGAGGTAATGGAGAGGAGCTGCCTATGGTTTT